>CAUHTR010007731.1:0-19057 GCA_959609185.1 Schmidtea polychroa
AATTGTTCCACCCAGTCGACGTGCTCTCTGTCAATAGGGGGGCCAGTGGTGTCGATTCTCAGTGCGATGTCAGTCATAGGACAAATAGATTGGAGTGTTTTGTTGACATTCCCCGTTACGATTTGAGATCCTCTTCTGATTTGAGCTCTTTTACAGTCTGTTAGTATGTCATAATGTGCAAGAAAATCGGCTCCGAGGATCGGCCTGTTGACGTCGGCAACTGTAAATATCCACTCGAATTGACCTGATAGTCCTTCAATGGTTAATTGTATTCGTTTTTTGGCCGAATACAGTAATTGTTGAGTTGTTCGCTGATATCAGGTGATTTTTGGGTGTCCCAGAATCTGCAGAGAAATGTTTCGATGGTAGCACGCTCACATCTGCACCTGAATCAATTAGAAAGTGAAAACAATTACTCATATGTTTTGCTGGCACTGTGAAGATTGATTTGATTGTTAACGGCATTGATTGTACACTTAGGATCCCAGTCGCCGGACTTACTGAGATCCGTTGGCTTTTCCCGACGTTTGAGTTTCTTTCCATGAGCAGGGTTTTTGGCACTTCATGGCTCGCCTGCCAAATCGTTTGTGATAGTAGCAAAGTTCGGAGTTGTCACTTTGTCTATGGTGAACTTGTTTGAGGACATTGATTTCTTCTTGCATCTTCTGAATTGTATTTCGGTACTCTTCGTTGCTGTTGGAAACTGCGTTGAGTCCTTGGCATTGGTTTAGTGACGTGTGGGTGTTGGCAATTGCTGCTAGTTCGTCCAGATCAGCGTTGCTCGATATTAGAAAATGTTGAATTTGATTTGGCATACTTTTAATAAAAAAACGCTGAAAATTATGAAAACGTTAAAAATTATGAATTATGAATTATGAATTAAATAATAATAAAACATCGAAAATAAAATAATAAGAACTTCGCAAAAAATAATAATAATAGTAATAATTATAATAACAATAATAATAATATACTTTGAAAATAATTTGAAAATAATTCTTTGAAAATAATACTTTGAAAAATATTCGATGAAAAGTTTCTGAAATAATCATGAAAACGTTGAAAATTATTAAAATAATCATGCAAATGATGAAAACGTTAAAAATTATGAAAATGTTCCTAAAAATAATCATCAAATATTGAAAATCGTAAATTGATGCAGAAAAATAAAATAATAAGAACTTCGCAAAAAATAATAATAATAGTAATAATTATAATAACAATAATAATAATAAACTTTGAAAATAATTTGAAAATAATTCTTTGAAAATAATACTTTGAAAAATATTCGATGAAAAGTTTCTGAAATTAATCATGAAAATGTTGAAAATCGTGAAAATATGGAAAATGTAGAAAATTATTAAAATAATCTTGCAAATGATGAAATGATGAAAACGTTGAAAATTATGAAAATGTTCCTGAAATTGTTGAAAATGATGAAAACGTTAAAAATTATGAAAATGTCTAAAAATAATCATCAAATATTGAAAATCGTAAGTTGATGCAGAAAATAAAATAATAAGAACTTCGCAAATAATAATAATAATAATAAATAGGAGTTTTACAACATTAATTTCACAAAATACACTGAATGAGATTCATCGATTATGACACCACAACTTTGACATCTACTACAGTTTTTCAAACATATGGAACAAATAATGATATGACCTTGAAAATAATAATATTTTGAAGAATAATAATATGACCTTAAAAATAATAATATTTGAAAAAATAATAATATGACCTTGAGAATAATAATATTTTGATAATAATAATATGACCTTGAAAATAATAATATTTTGAAAAATAATAATATTTTGAAAAAATAATAATATGACCTTGAAAATAATAATATTTTGAAAAATAATAATATGACCTTGAAAATAATTAAGTTATAATAATGTTATAATAATAATATTAATACCCTTGCGACATGTTGAATGTGACCAGTACCCTTACGACAAATACACATAGGGGGACAGAATATTTTGTCGGATAAACTCGGACTATATAATAATAATAATATTGATTAAAACTTCGAAAATAATAATTTTGAAAATAACATCTTTCGCGCGGGCGTTAATATCTTTCCCAATAATAATGATAAATTAAATTATTACGTAATCAACAATTAAAACAAATAAATATTATATAATCAACGATTTAAACAAAATTAAATTATTGAGTAATCGATAATTAAAACAAAATATATTATTATTACATAATCAACGATTTAAACAAAATTAAATTATTATGTATTCGATAATTAAAACAAAAAATTAAAATATTATTATATAATTAACAATTTAAACAAAATTAAATTATTACGTATTCGATAATTAAAACAAAAAAAATAAAAATATTATTATATAATCAACGATTTAAACAAAATTAAATTATTACGTATTCATTAATTAAAACAAAAAATAAAAATATTATAATATAATCAACGATTTAAACAAAATTAAATTATTACGCATTCGATAATTAAAACAAAAATATTATTATATAACCGCTAAAACAAAAAATAAATGTCTTTGTTACTAAAAATAGAACGACCTTAGCGAGTCATCGGATCAATGATCGGATCAAAAATGTTAGTAAAAATATATTAAAAATGTTACTAAAAATAGATGTCTTGGTTACTAAAAATAGAACGACCTTGGTGACTCAGCGACTGACTCATTGTCTTTGTTTAAATTACCTTGATAATTAAAACTTGATGATAATGATAATAATAATAATAATAATAATAATAATAATAATAATAATAATAATAATAATAATAATAATAATAATAATAATAATAATAATAATAATAATAATAATAATAATAATAATAATAATAATAATAATAATAATAATAATAATAATAATAATAATAATAATAATAATAATAATAATAATAAATTTTGAAAATATCTTCAAAAATAATAATAATACTATTGATAATAATAAATAATATTGAAATTAATAATAATAAATAATAATAATACATTTGATAGTAATAAATAATAAATCCCATGGGCGAGTCATTGTCTTTGTTCTGAAAATGATGAGTCATCGATGAGTACTTTTGTATTACCGTGGTTTTGATATCTATATTATAAGGTTTGAAAAATTTTAACCTTGGATCCTTGGACTCTTTGACCTTCAAATTTGGACCATCATACTCATCTTTAAATTACCTTTTGTTTGATATGTATATTATAAGGTTTCTAATTTTTGAACCTTGGACCCTTTCGAGGGTATGACCTTCAAGGGTATGATTATCATACTCACCTTTGAATTACCTTTTATTTGACATGTATATATCTATATGTATAATTTTTAAAGGTTTTGGACCCTTTGAAGGTTTGAAGGTTCAGGACCATTCATAAATCTTTGAAAGTATGACCATGATACTTACATCTCAAATACCTTTTGTTTGATATGTATATTATAAGGTTTTAAAATTTTTGAACCTTGGACCCTTGGACCTTCGAACTCACCATCAAAAGTCCTTTTGAATGATATATATATATATATATATATATATATATATATATATATATATATATATATATATATATATATATATATATATATATATATATTATATGATTTGAAAAATATTTAATTTTGGACACCCTTTGAAGGTTATTGACCCACCATATACCTTCGAGGGTATAGCCATTAGATAGACCTCTCAAATACCTTTCGACTGATATATATATATATTATAAGGTTTGAAAAATTCGAAGGTTTTTGACCCTTTGAAGGTTATTGACCAACCATACACCTTCGAGGATATGACCATCATACTTACCTCTCAAATACCTTTCGACTGATATATATATTATAAGGTTTGAAAAAATTCGAAGGTTTTTGACCCTCTGAAGGTTATTGACTAACCATACACCTTCGAGGATATGACCATTAGATAGACCTCTCAAATACCTTTCGAATGATACCCTTTGGTGAAGGTTTGACCTTAAAATATGACCTTGACTCTAAAAAATATGACCTTGACCTTAAAAATATGACCTTGGCCTTTAAAATATGACCTTGACCTTAAAAATATGACCTTGACCTTAAAATATGACTTTGATGAGTCATCCTTTAACCTTGAATGAGTCATGGTCTTTGTTTCAATGTCCTTGATGAGTCATCCAATGACCTTGATGAGTCATCCAATGACCTTGATGAGTCATCCAATGACCTTGATGAGTCATCGGGTGAGTCATGGGCTTTGTTTCAATGACCTTGATGAGTCATATGTCTTTGTTTAAAATTTGACCTTGAAAAATTTTTTTTCGTTTACCACCCCCCCCAGGGGGTAGTGTGCCAGAGGTGACATGTGCCAGTGGTGACACATCCTACTACTCATGGGTCTTTACAGAAAGCTTTTAAAGTTTGTGGCCTAGTACCAAAAGAAGAATACGATAGTCATGAATTGCAAGAGCCATTAAGAATTTTAAAATTTGCTTCCTGAATTTATTCGCAAAGTTTTAGAATTTATTGATGAAGATTCTGATTGGAAGGAATTGCTTGATGCTCCTGGAAAAACTCCTTATCAAAATGGTGAATCTACTGGGACCAATTTGGAAATTTATTTTGTGTTTACCATAAATACCACCTTAAAGGAGGAAACTTTTGAAGTTTCAAGTTTTATTTATGAAATTACTTCACCAGAAAAAAATACACCACATTGTTAAGCACAATGAATTATAAAAATTATAAAATTCATTTATAAATTATTATTTATTTTACAGAATGAAATAAAGCTAAGAAATTTATAATGTTAGTTTATTTTTGTTTATATAGAACTATCAGAAAGACTTATGCTAATATTCGAATAAAAGACGCGTGTCATATATATGAGTGCGCATTTAATTTGAAAAAATATATAGTAAATCAAATTTTCAATATTTTCAAGAAACTCGATGTTTTTTTTGAATAGTTAAACAATCATTTTAATTTAATTAATTTAATATATTTTAAATTTAATTATTAAATTGATATATTTATTAATTTGCGAGTCAGAGGCACTACACTAATAACTTATCATTAACAAAGAAAAACCATTTACACAACAATTGCCTATTGTCGTAAAGAAAACGCAAGTTTGACGCAAAAAATTACAAATAAAATTAAAAAAAATCCTATCATACGTATTAAAAAAATATTTATACATTGTAATACTGACGGCCAGTAAGGTAGTTTAATAAGTTTCAAAAATAATTTTTAATAAAATTTAATAAAAAGAGAGCTTGAAGACTATAAATCAGTAATATATCGATGTTTTTTGATACTCACGAATTTTCTACACTGCCTTTTTCAAGTGAATTTCTTTATTTTTTATAAAGAAATATTTATTTTTCAAAGTGAAAAATGCAAAAATAATTAATATAAATTTAGCAATTCCATTTTCTCCTTTTACCAATTACAAATGGTCATTTCCACATCGAATTAATATTAAAGAAAAGAAATTGGAATTTATTTTATCAAGTTCCGAAATATACCTGGAACATTTTGTTACTTTTCAAGTTAATGGAGTTCGTTTAAATTTTCAAAAAATTACTAATTACAAAACAATATTCGGATTTTCCATCTTTACCCGTGTACTTTGATATCAATGTATACGGATACATTTTAATAAAAGTAAATACACTGCCTAAAAAGTACATGATTTTGAAAGAAGTAGTTTCATTTTTGCTGTATGGTGAGTCTCTGTTAATTTTATTCGATTAAATAATTTTGTTTAATTTTTTAAGGTCCAATTTTATGTTTAGAATTTGAACTGTCTGGTTAAAAATTAATTTTTTTCATAAAATGCAATAATGGGCAGGATTGAATTCTAAACTTTTTATTTATTTCGGCGTATAAGGCGACCGTCAGATAAGACGAGGTACAAAATTAGAGCAAATTTTTATGATTTATCATATATCGGTTGTAGTAGTATAAATACAACTAGTATAAATACAGCTACCTGTACTGTAATACTTTCTTTTATATCGGTTGTATAAGTCGACCCACAATTTTCAAGGGTGATTTTTTGACTTTAAGGGTCGTCTTATACGCCGAAATATACGGTATTTTAAAGTTTAAACTAAAACTTCACTAGTTTTATTATTAAGTATGTCCAATAAAATAATTTGTTCTTTAAAATCTAGCAATAGTTCTGTCGAATCAGCTTCGACGTCAAACTTTAAAAAGTTAAAATGATAGTCTAAAACAGTCTAAAATTTGTAATTTGGAAACATTTTTTGTTTAAATTATTTTATTTTAATAAACAAAATAATTCAGAATTAATTAAAATAAAAGGCTGGCTTTAGGATTTAAATCATTTTCCAATTTCGAAGTACATTACATACTTTTTTGAACGCTGTTTCTCGCAGAGATTTTTTACGTACTTACGCATACCTACTACATTTCATTGCACACTCAGACATTCCCGCATCAGTCATCAAACATCGAGGTCATAGTGATCTGGTTAAATAATTGATTTATTATGAATTATGATTATGTTACCTTACAATAACTATTCTAGGAAACATGAATTATTATTATTCCATTATTCTATTTGTAATTTATAAATTATATTTAGAAACGACTAGACTACTTTTCAAGTTTGACCTATGTCTTTTCTACAGTAGTTCTCAGTTGTCCGGTGAAATCTATGATAGATTATAATACAATAAAAATAGAAATGATATTTCCTAAAATAAACAATTCAATTGTGGTTAGTAATAAAACTAACCTGATTGTTTCACACCAATGGAAAGAAAATACTCATGTTACAGTCAAATGTATAGCATTAATGGCTACTGGTCTAACGACGGTATTTAAAGACTCCGTTCATCGGATATTGGAAGTAAAGGATGTTAAAATAATTAAAAGAGGTAAATTGTGAAAAGCTAGTTTGTCATTTGTAAAAATTTACAACTTAAACGTTCCAGCTAAATATTATAACCAATAAAAATTTAAAACCCTAACAAAAAACAATTTCATTCGTTGGTTTGAAGCAGTAAGTCCCCTTGAACTCTGGCCTCATGAAATTTTCATAGTTTTCTATCAGCGATTTCTAGGTCACCATAGATATGTTCAACTTGTAAAGTTATTTTCACCATAAGATATGAAGATTTGAAATATCCATTCTACAAGACTTCCTTGTTGTTAGCTCCGACTAGCTTCCCTATACCTGCAACTCACTAATCTTAGGTAACTTTATAGTTGGTAGTTAGTGGCCTGCTGCATCTGGTAAGCGTTTGTACACGATCTTCTTCAATACTCCTCCCATTGGATCCAGAATACTAAGTTAAGTTAAGTTAAGCGGCAAAACTGGAGTGTGAAGCATTTTACGCTCACTATAGTTTCAAGGTCTTTCGATTAGGAAACTTTGGTCTCAGTTCATGAATGAAGAAAATACTACAAAAAATATTTTTTATAAGTTTAATTTTTTTTACTATTTCAGTTCGAAGAAAACATAGAACGTATCTCAGTATTTTGTACATAAAAGGGCATTGCATTTTGAGCGACTGTTTAAGTATACTAATTTTAACTACTAATATTTATTATAAGAATTTTTTTCAATTTTCACCAATAATTTCTTTTCAAATGGCATTGTATTTATTAAAAAAAGCTTGACTATGAATCAGTAAGATATCAATGTTTTTTTGATATTCACGAATTTTCGGCACTACCTTTTTCAAGTGATTTTTATATATTTATACTTATTTTTATACTTTTAAAATTTAGACATTGTACATTGTCATTTCGTACCTCCATCATCTAAAATAATCCTTCCTGATACCATATCATTCTCATGTATTTGTCGTGGGTCCGCCAAAATTGTACATACATACACATCTCCGGTTTGTAAAGTTTTATCTCATGTTGGTTGTCGGTTAAACATTGACTGTCAAAATTTCCATAGAGGGATTTTAAATATACAGATTTGGGTTGGATATGGCAGCTCATCAACCCTTTTCAACAAAACCTACAAAAAAGCATGTAAAATTGGAAAATTATAAATATTCTTTTATTATAATTATACGAAATTAGCATTTCCTACAGTCGTGTTTTACAATCCAAGGAATCCAAGGTTAAATGTTCCCATTACGTGCATGAGTGACACGGAGGACAGTATCCTCCAATTTAAATGGGTTTGCAACCTTACTGGGAAATTTTCGGAGTTTATGATGGTAGACTTCTTCAAATCCACTGGTAGGTTTATGACATTTTTAAATACGGCTCCCGTCATAAATTACACCTGTATTTGTATTGTGAATATTAAGAATTTCAAAACCGGAAATATGATTACTATATACCAAAACTTTACTATTCACACGAGAGGTAAGTATGAAATTGAATGAAATATAACATAAATATGCCCGACTTCCTCTCTACTCATATTAGCAGAAAACTTCATTTCTCGATAGTTCAAGTTTTGCATTTAACAATTGAAATAAAATATTAATATATTAAAACAATAAATTCTATTTATTCAACTAATATAAAGATTAATAACTATAACAAATTTCTTTTCAATAAAAAAACTATTACTTTTTATATTTTTTCTCACATTTTTGTAATTCTCATATCATTAATAATGATAGAATTAGAAGTTTTCATTTGAAAGTCGAGCTAAGAAATATATTATTCAAACAACATTAAAAATCCTTAAAAACAGTGTAGTAATTAATCATAATTTATTCATTCATCATACATTACAATCATATATTGATAATTATAAATATACAAATTAAGTTGTCGGGCCTACATATATCTGAAACTCACTTATCTTAACTAACTTCAAAGTAGGTAGTTAGTAGCCCTTTGTACCTATTAACCTTCTGTACATAACCCTCTTCATTTATCCCCTTTTCTTCCTTTCCGCATCGGATGCAGAGGACATAGAGGTGCAGAAGTCTAAGTCAATGTGAAGCATTCATATTATAAGGTGAGCATTTTTTCAATAAGACATTTTGGTCTCAGTATTTTTTCCAGTCAAAAATAGCCTCATGTTATTTTGAATAGGAATTTTTTGTTAAGAGAATTTTGGTCGCAGTATTTTTCTACAATATGTTTGTGTACTTAATTTTTACGGTCTAATGAGATTTGAAATTATTTATAGGTAAAGTTGTTTTCAAGATTGATTTGACCCTATACATCCGAGAGGGTCATAAATTGGGTTTAGAGGCCCACAAATTATATACTTTTACAAGTTCAAATGAACAGTTTACTCATTCTAATGAATATTTTATACACTTGGTTGCCGGGTTGCTTATTTTTGCAAAGGCAAAATTGAAAGTCCAATCTATGAATTTTATAATTTAAAACGGTTATTTTAGAGACCAGTCTAATGTTTTGTGACCTGAAGCCCATTATCCGATCATCCTATAGTAAATCCGAAATATTTCTATATTTAATTGTGACAACATTGTTGTTCATGGGTTTTCCACTTCTTGCATATATTATTACTGAATATCAGTCCATTAATTCAGTGCAAGTGGACTCTTTATACAGTTTGGACATTGCGGACAGTACAGAAACGGAAGAGGTAATTCATATAATATTTAATGTTATATTAAATAAATAATGAAATCAAATATAATTCATAACCTTAATTATCATGAATATTTACCATCAACATAAAAGATGAAGGAGTAGTAGATAGATTTGACCTTTGTAATCGGCCTCTCCAAGGAATTCTTTCTGTAATCTTTATGGCATACACTTTGAAGGAGAGTGAAATAAATAACACTTCAAAAATTTAATAATTTTGTATTCAATAAAATTATTTTTCCTTTTATTCACCTTTGTCTTTTTCCATTTGAATTTCATTTATTTTCATTTTAGATTTATGTTGGGGTTCAGTAGGAACCGGAATTAAAGACATTAGGAAAGTTTGAATTAAATAGAATTAGTTATTATTAGTTATTAGTTATTAGTATTTAATAATTATCTAAAATAGAAAACAATTACTATAATAAGAATTAGAGTAAAAAATAGCAATTAAAAATTACTACATTTAGAAGTTAAACAAAAATAGTATTTATTAAATAGGTATACCTATATTTAGTTATTAAACAATTACTAAAGATAGAGTTAAGTGTTTTTAAATAATATATATTCCGCTACAAATTTTAGTTTTAGGACGAACTATAATTAGACAAATAAAACCAAATCGAGTTCAGTTAGCAAAGTTCAAGCACAATAGATCGAGGAACTAATTTCGATTTACAAACAAATACTGGATATTAACCATCGAATATTTGCATCGCATTAATTTGGAATTACATCAATAAGAATCGATTTAAAATTTGTTAAAATTTCGAAAGAGCTTGGATTCGATAATGACTGTTTACTGGTTCCATTAGTTAATTTGCAAAGATAATTGAAAAACACGAATAAACGATAGTAATAATTAATTAATTTTTATTTGTATTTGATTAACAAAATAAATTTAAGAGTTCAAAGCGTCAGTACGCATTTTGCTACTGTTTAACTTTCAAACATAAGTCATCCGTTTCTGGGATTAAGACTATAACGTATAAATTTTCGGGATTCACCCTCGTCTTGTTCTTAACACCTATATCGGGCTGTTGGCGCATTTAGGGCCAGCCTTGATACTTAGTAGTAATCTTCAGGGTGGTTTGAATAACCGATATCTGTACTTTAGCAATCAGCCAGTTTTCTTTTGTTTTTATTCAATAGTTGTGCTATATATATATATATATATATATATATATATATATATATATATATATATATATATATATATATATATATATATATATATATATATATATATATATATATATATATATATATATATTGTTTTGATTTAATATATATTTAAATCCATATCGTTATTTATTTATTTAATAAATATCATACCATATAAGTAACCGAATAATATCAGTGGAGTGAAAACATTATCTGTGTTAGATCGAGTACCGCATCGAACCTAACATTTAGGTTACTGTTTTTTTCTATTTAGCACAAATTTTCGGTGTTTTTTTATTTGAAATGAGATGAGTACATTGAAATTGTTTCGCGTTTTTTCTAGAGTTGCTTAAAATTATCCCTTCACGAAATTCAAAAACTTATTTCTGTTTTCTTAGAAAATTTTTATTTTTCTTTACTCTCCAATTGTATATAATTATCAGCAATGTCAAATGCCCTTCTTAATTCTGAAAAGTTTTCGACATTTTCCATGTAATTAACTAGCCGTTTTTTTCTATAATTGAAGTTCTGTCATATTAATAAACTTTTTAAAACAATAAAGTGATAATTTAAACCCTTTGCTGCGAATAATGTATTTAATGGAAAACTTTTCGACCAAAAGGTAGTTCTTGTCATCTTATAGTCGAAAATTTATTGTTTTAAATAATAAATGCTGCTACCAAGAAATCATCACTTTAAACGTTTTAGTATTATAAAAACTTTTTTCAATTTTCACCAATGATTTCTTTTCAATTGACATTGTATTTATTAAAACATTAAGATCAATAAGATTTATTTCTCTTTTGATTTCACTTCGATCTTTTATTAAATTCAATAATTTTCATATTAATGTAAGACTAGATTAAAACCGTATATAAGATACACGATATTTCGGCACAGCCTTTATCAAACACACACTTTAGCAGATTTAATATGCTTTAAATGTGTATATGAATTACTGGTCTAATGGTTGAATCAGAGATGTCGTATTGAGTGGCAAAGATTCAATTCGAACGTTTGGATGTTCTAAATGACAGAAGTGTACTGGTGCATTATATATCAGTAGCAAAATTTTGAATTCAAGATTATTTTTCCTCGTATAGATTTCAGCCCCAGGAATGATGTGATGATAAAACTAGTTTTTGTATAATGTTGATGTTATCCATTATTAGCATTACAAATCTGTTCAGGCGAATAAGACCCTTCTTCAATTATTTTATTTAATTTTGGACGATATTCTTCTACAACTTTCATATCACCAGATTTACTTCGCCTTTCATTTTGATGTTGTGCAAAGACTTCTCAAGCTATCCCTTAATCGTTAAAAATTTTTTATCTTAACTGATTGTGATTGAAAATCTTTTTAGCCGTTTCTCATATGTAATCCTTTTTGGATATTATTCTCAATCCAAATCACTAGAGCCNAACCTATGAAACTCATAAACCTATGAACCACAATTCTGTAAAAATCAAATATATCTTGGCAGCCCCCTTTTTATACAAAAAATAAACCATTTGTCGATTGAAATCACAATTGTTTAGAAAATCCTAATTATTTGTTTGAATAGTTGATTCCATATTCGAAAAAAATTTACTACTTTTAAAATGTTTTTTATATTATTTTGTCATTTTGTCATTTTAATATTTATTTAATTATTTCTATCTAGCAAAATAAAATCGCTTCGCTTTGCTTTTCCAAGCACAATATAGGAGAAAGACAATTTGATTTATTGACACATCTAGTTGAAAGATGCACTAAAAATGTGAGTTGAATTTTTTAACAATAACAATCTTTGTTTATAATAATTAATTATTAATAAATAAAAATTATAAATAATAATTATTTACAAAATAATTTTAAGGAGATTATTTAACATGATTAAATATTGTTATCATTAAAATAATTTATCTTTTTTTTTGATCTGTTTTCATTTTCGATTTTGTTTATCCTCGTTGAGCTTTTGACTATTGATCAATGCTTTCGATTTAACACTAATTTTCGACAGTGAATTTTTAAGTGATATTTTAAGTATTATTTGGTTGAAATAAGACTTGAATTAGACAGTGCGAAAGGAAAACGATCTGGAAAATATAAGGAAATTACTCCTCTTAAATTTTCAAAAAAAAACACAAAAACAAATACAATAGTTTGTAAAATAAAACTCGCAATCTCATGGCACTATTTAAAATCTATTCATCACATAGAATAAAAATAATCAGCACTCATAGTCACCGTTTATTTGATAAAGTGAAGGGTACGCTCAGGTCTCTAATCTGGGTTTGATTAAGATCTCTGCAGTGTAAATAGGTTTTTCTCAATAATTTTAACCTACTGTCCTCCTTTTGTGCCAAACCCTTTCTTTGACCTCACATTTTATCAACAGTTTAGATTTTTCATCAATCTGTTTCTTGATAGGTAAGTACGAATGACTGATAGCCAAATTACTTAAAATATCATGATAGTAATTAGAATACGAAGTGCGTTCAATAAGTATCTGAACTACCTCATATAAAATAATAATACTTTTACAATATTCTAGTGAATTCATAATATATAACCTATGATTACAAAAATATAGTTTTTAATATTCACTTGCATAGCAGCGTGAGGAGGACATTTTCAATTTATTTGTCAAATCATACTACATCCTGTCAAGTATCGATCGAAATAGGATTAAATTCTTTGTCTTGCGTGAATATAATACTCAAGAAATATGGAATCAGTTGAATACAACTTACTGCAAAATATGGCCCTTTCATACCACAATATACAATTGAATTAGTCCGTTGAAATACTGTCGCCAGTCTGTGTTTGATGATAAGAATGTTGATCGTCCTTGTGAAATTTCTGACCAAAAATAGGAGAAATTTTTGGAAAATATGAAGAATGCGGTATCACTATTAAGGATATATGAGTATTGGAGGTATGTATGTCATCCTGAATGAATTTGACGTAAAAACATTTGATCAGGATTCTGTGTTTGAAAAATTGTGGCAACAAAGATTATCGTTATTTAACCTTTTGCGGACGGAATTAATTGTAATAAGTAGTATACAAAATATACGAAATCTTTTAGTATACGAATGCCCGATATCGTGGTATGATTTTTTTTAAAGTTTGGCCAGCACAGCTGGCCATTATACATTGTTGAACGTGTGGAACACAAAAAAGTTTCAACAGGAGAAATATCCCACTTAAAAAAGACATTAATTTATGCAAGGGCTGCCATTGACACATGAATAAGAGATTAAATTCGAAACCAAAACGCATCAAAAACCCTCAATTTATTATCATTTTGATTTAGTTAAATTTCAATTATTTTCAATGTAATTATTATTTTAATGAATTTAAGGAAGAAAAATTTCGAAGATTAAAAGCTAGCTTGGTAATTTTACTTTTCAGACATAATTTATGAAGTTATTTTGTCATTGTTAAGGATCTTTTATTTGAAAAAAATGTAAGAAATAATTTTTAATTTAATGATTTGGAATCATAGTTTTAAGAAATTTTAATAATTTTGAATTTTGTTAATATTGTATAATTTATTGACCTTGCTGGGTATTGACCTTGCTGGGTATATTTTGATTTGTTTAAATATTTCATTTTTAATAATTATTTTTTCAATTTATTTAAATAATTTAATATTATAATAATATAATTCACTAATTATTTCAATGATATGAAGTTATAACATAATGCAGAAATGATGCGTCGTGTGAATTTCCGACAGAACAAAATGATTTGAAACACAATAATAATTTATTGTATTAAAATGTTTATAAAATACATTTATTTTACAAGATTTATACAGATTACATAAAAACATGCAGTAAATATTGGAATAATGTATATAGATTAAATTTTGCGAATTTTTTGATTTCCATTTTGAGAAACAATTACATTTTATGTATTTTAGTCAAGGAGAAATGATGTAATTATTTACGTTTATATTATTCATAAATTTTAAATTGGTGAGATTTTTATAATACTTTTGAATATAAATATTAGTTAAAAAAGTAAGTACACAAATATTTTGCACTAGGCGACTCTTGTCAGAAATGCACGGAAATGATTTGGTCAGATTTCGGCTCTTTAATGTCTTTGATGCAGATCCATGCCTCCATAATACTTAATTTAAATACTTTATTTTTCTTGAGTAAATTTCGTTTGTCGTAGAAAATATAATATTTAAAAAAATTAGATATACTGTTTGAACGTTTAGATAATAATATAATGTGGTGTAAAAATTTTATAAATAATTTAGTAATGAATTTTGTATAGTGTTATAATTACTGTATTAATTAATTAATTTTTTAATTTTTATATTTAATTTGATTTTAAATTTACGAGACATTAAAGTAATATTTCAAACCTTTTATTAAAAAGCAAGAGAATAAAATACGAGGAATAAAAAAACATAATACACTCAGTTCCACTGGACAACATTCTATAATTAAAAAATTTTACAATATAGGTTATAATATAACACATCAACTTACTTGTATTTTGAAAATATTGTAACGCCTTTATTATAGGATTCTAACTTGGTTAAAGAAGATATATTTTCTCTCGCCAAAATTCTTATTGTAAAAAAAGCTACAAACTAGTGATCAAAATAATTGTTGCGTTCGATAACACCAAAATAAGTTTTTATTACAAATATTAAACTATGAACATTTTACGCTATTATTTTGTAATTAAAAAAAATATTTTTATTCTATCATTTACTAAAAATAATTTACTTATTTTATTCATGTTTTTATATAATTCCATGTCTATAATTAGAAAAACTTTTGTTAAAAATAAATATAGAATGGTCAAATATCAAATAAATTTTTAGTATGTGACAATTCAAAGCACATTACAAAAATTTAATCGAACATAACCCGGCTGTATAAGTCAAAAACAGTAAGATTTTCAGTAAGTTTAAAAACATTAATAATAATATTAAATAATGCACACATTCTGTACACAATTAACAACAAAAAAAGTACAATACTTGCAGGGTCACACCGAAGTGTGCCAGATAAAATTTGTTGTCCCCAATAGGCTAAAATTATTTAAGTTTAAATTTAATATTTAATGTGTGATAATTTTAATAATTGTTTTAATAAGTTTTATTGTTTTATATTTGTTGGAGCACGCTTGCAAAATAATATCTTAACACTAACAATGTTACGAAAGACGTATTTTTTGTAATATTTATTTACGCACATAATTATATAATATAAGTGTTACCTATTTAAGTAATAAGCAGTGGATTAAAACATCATGAACGTAATAAAGATTGGGCAATTAGTAATTCTCCACTAAACTATTTTCGCGACTGCTAGTTCTTGCACCCCGTTTTGTGCGGGCCTGAATATTCGGACACAATTCTAAATTCCAAACGCTGGCTTTTTCGAGCCGCAGCAAATTCAAATCCGTTTTTCATGATGAAAATCTTTCATATTCAGGCCTGACAGTGTTTATATATGAAATAATATCCATATAAGATTTATATAGATTTCGATAAGACCGTCTAAAGACTTACCACAAATATTTTGCTGGTTCATTTTTTGCAATCCATTAATAAGTTATTTTTATTTTTTAATAAAATATAATTTTAATGTAAAATATTTTTAATATTCTTTTGGTAGTTATTTTTAGTTTTAAATTTCAGAAACTCTTTCACTTGGCAAAATTGAATTACTGTTTAAAAAAACATGAAATAGATAAACAATCAGAACTTCATCCGGAAAGAACTTTACAGAAAAAGTCTTACATGTCATTTGAGGAAAAGAAATGTTCATCGGTAAAACTGATAAGTATTGAAAACAATAATAAACAGAAATGTTTAAATTAATGTTCTTAATATCTTAATTTTGACTTGAACTAAAAGTATTTGTACAAAATATTATTTATTTTTGTCATTAACCATCATGCAGTATTTCTCTGTTAACAAATGATTTTTCATTAGAATTCATTTATTTTTATATAATAAAAATGTATTATTTATCATGCATACAATAATAGTAAAATATATAAAATTAATTAAATAAAATATTGTCAACTAATGAGAAATTGAATGTAAATCTTTTCATGCAATAATTAGAATTAATATTATTTTGACATATCTTGTAAAGACATAAGAATAATAGATGAATTAAAAATATATTTATCAACTGATATAATACAGTTTTGAATATATGAATGGCCTTTGTTTCGTATTTGTTCCATTTCCATGACTGAGATTGACAAAAGTAAACTAGCGGCCATAACTAAATGTAAAATCGATGTATAGAGAAGATTTTCACGAATTAAATTCGATATTGATCCAAAACAATGGTTTCGTCTTTCTTTTTCAAACTATAAATGCGAATTATGGTGGCCCATTTTTAATAAAAACACTAATTCTATAAACAAATGTAATATATTTCAAGGAACGTATTTATTTATTTGTTGTTTTAATCAATAAGGATTTTTAAACTATTTTTTTTCAACTATTTAGGCCCAATTTCTCGAAAAATTATTTGTAAGGAAATATATGGTGATTAAGAGGCGAGATTGAATATTTTTGTAAATTTTCAGCAAATGAAATCAATGAGCGACCACTCGAAAGTAAAAAAGATTTCAAATCTTCAATTTTCCTTAATGTCAAATCCCATTTAGAATGAATACCATTTGGCATATCGGGTGAATCGAGTTAGTTCATTCATTCATTCATTCATTCATTCATTCATTCATTCATTATTATTATTATTATTATTATTATTATTATTATTATTATTATTATTATTATTATTATTATTATTATTATTATTATTATTATTATTATTATTATTATTATTATTATTATTATTATTAAAAAAGATCAGAGGTGAAATCAAGATTTTTATGATTTTATACTTTACACAAATTTTATTTCCAGTTTTCATTATTTTAATTTTTTTCAGACTATAGATTAATGTTTTTGTTTATTTAAAATTGATTTTCACTAATGCTTTTTATCAAGTATTATTTGAAAAAAGGCTGTGTAGAAAATTTGTGTTAAATATTGAAAAAAAGTAAACATTGATTCATATAGGAAAAGAGAAATGAAAGTTCAAAGAATAAGACAGATCAGAAGTGAATAAAAAATTAAATGATCTTACTGATATTCTAATTCTCATGCATATCAGCCGGTATATGAAGGACGAGAATGTAATTAATTTAAAAATATAAAATAATGCTTCACTTGGTTGTTTATCAACAACAGCTTTATAAGAGAAAAATCATTTTAACCATTTTAGTCGTGAATTATTCTTACAGAAAATGCGAATAAGAAAGATAACTGTTTTCAAATACATGCAAATTCAATGGTCGTTGAAACTTCCTTTAAATTCCTTTAATAATTTTTTTATAAATCTGATACCTAGTAATAGACACCAAAAGTACAATTTCTACCAGAAGTTAGGACCCTATGAAGGTTATAGTTATGAATGTCACCATAAGGACTGAATGCGTTAAATAATCTCTATGCTACTACATATGTAGAAATGGATTATACAAGATAAATTTAAAGGAACACAGGTATTTATTGTAGTTGCGAATAATTTGATCATTTATTTTATATTTTATTACATATTTTATTACATATTTTATTACCAAATTCCGTAAAATAATGAATTCTATTTGTTTTCTTATATTTTCACTCCATCCCATTTGTTCTTTGCTACATTCTTCACCCGAGGAATGAAAGATACAATTGGAATTATCACGATCTAAATTCAAATCAAAACCAACAAAATATTTTTAAACTTGTTTAATTTTGTTTTAATGTTCAATTATTTAGATGCAAGGTCAATTCAAAAAAAATTTTCTTTAAACTTTGCCTTTTCGACATACTTTCCAAACTCTTGAAACTCATTAATTGTTCAATTACTCTAATATTTCCCCCTTTGATTTATAAAATTTAATGTCTCCCATGCAACTTAATAAGAGATGAAAAAATAACTTTCAACATAAATTATTGCTATAAAATTTTTCAATTTTTTGTTTTAACCCTTACAACACTCATTGGATATTTTATATCCCAAACATTTTTGAAAAATTATTTCTATGTCATCTTTATCCCAAATTCAATGTAATATGTGTGTTCCAGTAGTTTTTGGTATTATGCGAATGTTGTTAAGTTGGTAGTACAGTACTTGTATTGTATCAACAGGTTCATGCCTGCTCAGTGTCAATTGTAGTGTGACTGTGCAAATATTTTATGTATTATTTCATTAATTCAGTGTTGAAAGGGTTAATTGCTTATTCATTATTACTTTACATTAATAATTATATAATTTAGTTGAAAAGCAATATTGAAGAAATATT
>CAUHTR010007731.1:19157-148000 GCA_959609185.1 Schmidtea polychroa
ATATTGAAGAAATATTCAATCAGGTTAAATTTTGATTTAATTATTAAAAATACCAGAAAAAATAATTCTTTCTAAAGCGTATTTTTGAATTTCACCCATTACCGTAATTAAAACTTGCTTTACGTCCTTAGCGCTAATATAGTTTTATTCTGTCCAAATCCTATTATTTTAATGCCGATAAAATATAATGTAATATTATTTACAATATACTATTACCAAGAAAAAATATACATTTGTATGCATAAATTCAGTACATTCATTTCAATATAATGATTGATAATAATTTACTAAAAAGCTTGACTATAAATCAGTAAATATATCGATGTTTTTTTGATATATTTAATGATTCATAGTCAAGCTTTTTAATAAATACAATGTCAATTGAAAAGAAATCAGTGATGAAATTTGAAAAAAGTTCTTATAATTGAATTAAATATTAAAACAATAAAATGATAATTTAAGCCTTTTGCTGCAAATAATGTATTTAATGAAAGAATTTTCGACTATACGATAGTCCTTGTCAATCTCCTGGAATTTAGCAATGTTCTTCCCCAAAATACCTTTCAATCTTTCTTTTATTTCCTTTCTCTTAATTCTCATTGGTTGTAAATATAATGAATTGTTTTACTAAAAACTTTTAAAATTTTTTACATTTAAAATTTCAAAATGACACAAACTCAAAATATTTAAATTTTTTTACAGCTTCTATAATTAGCTTCTAGAAGCCTAATAAAATATTTGAAAATATTTTAAATAAAGCCTCCAATAACCACTTATATATGCTATTTAAATATTTCAATAAATGTGTCAATTTTGATTTTCAAACCCTATTTTTTAAAAAAATTTTTTCTATATTATTCTAATTATTACTTTTTAATTTATTATATTTTTTTAATTTCTCTATATATTGTCAGTTATTCTCAAGGTCAATGACACAGATCAAATTTATGATATCATTGATTTCTTCTTTAGTGTTGATCTTTGGCTGTCTGTTTATGATGAGAATTGCTTCTTTGAATCTGACATTTTTCTTTTGGATGTTTCAAAATATTATAATGATAATAGTTACAGACTTATCTTCTATATCGCAGAAATTTACGCCGCCATAGAAATTGATAAATCTACAATGACTACGATGGCTTCGAATTTAGTCTACCGTTTCCAAAGTGTCCAGATATTTCATGCATGTCACTCTTAGAAAAATTTCTATGTCAGTATTGAATTGGGATTGTCACCGGGTCTTTCAACAATTGAGGCGTGTTTTCGATAAGAAAAATTAATATTTAAACAAACTAAAAACACTGATTTTTTGAGATACTAAATATTTAACAAAAAACAATTAGGCCTAAGTGTGAAGTTGGCATAATATATTTCGCTTAAAAGCTTCTGGAGCTCAAGACCTTTAAAAATTTTCTTTAGCAATATTAAAATTTTAAAGAATATGAATATTAAAATGATTTTTAAAAAGCTAAATTTATGGGATATTTTTCTTTTGACAAAAATGAATAAAATAGTAATCATAATAGTAATTGTATTAGTAGTAAAAGTAATAATAATAATAAAATAATAATAATTGTCAATTAATTGCAGGTTGAAAAGAGGCCAAGAATAAGTAATGTATGATAGATGTATATATTTGACAGTTCTTGAATGTTTTTCTCGTGTTTTAGATAGAAAATGAATTATCTAGACCAGTAAGTTTTATTTTTATTTTTATTTTATTTTTATTTTATTTTTATTTTATTTTTATTTTATTTTTATTTTATTTTTATTTTATTTTTATTTTATTTTTATTTTATTTTTATTTTATTTTTATTTTATTTTTATTTTATTTTTATTTTATTTTTATTTTATTTTTATTTTATTTTTATTTTATTTTTATTTTATTTTTATTTTATTTTTATTTTATTTTTATTTTATTTTATTTATTTTATTTTATTTTTATTTTATTTTATTTTATTTTATTTTATTTTATTTTATTTATTTTATTTTATTTTTATTTTATTTTTATTTTATTTTTATTTTATTTTTATTTTATTTTTATTTTATTTTTATTTTATTTTTATTTTATTTTTATTTTATTTTTATTTTATTTTTATTTTATTTTTATTTTATTTTTATTTTATTTTTATTTTATTTTTATTTTATTTTTATTTTATTTTTATTTTATTTTATTTATTTTTATTTTATTTTATTTTATTTTTATTTTATTTTTATTTTATTTTTATTTTATTTTTATTTTATTTTTATTTTATTTTTATTTTATTTTTATTTTATTTTATTTTTATTTTATTTTTATTTTATTTTATTTTTATTTTATTTTTATTTTATTTTTATTTTATTTTTATTTTATTTTTATTTTATTTTTATTTTATTTTTATTTTATTTTATTTTTATTTTATTTTTATTTTATTTTTATTTTATTTTTATTTTATTTTTATTTTATTTTTATTTTATTTTATTTTTATATATTGCAATAGCCCAAATTTTTTTATACCCGATTTTACTATATCTTGAAGATACTGTATATATAATTTCCAAGTTATGTAGTTATCTCAAGAACTCGGTTTAAATGAATGCAATTGTCAATTCAGCCTCTATGCAAATAAAGTTTTTACTTTATTAATGTAAATTGAATTCACTTGAAGTGGAATAGATCGAATTATTATTTACTTACGGCATATTGTCATAGAAAACTATTTTGTGAAAGAAATATTTAAACTCTGTTACTAAAAATTTTCATTTGTGCGGGGTCATAAAAATAGAATAATTTAAAAATAGAAATTATATGGAATAGAGATAAAATAAAGATATAAAATAGTGTGAAAATATTTTCATCTTTATTGTATTAGTCAATATGTTATTATTATGATTGTTATGATTCTTATTATTAAAGGGAATTCTGAAATCTACCAAAAAATAGGGGCTTTACTCAAAATCTACCCGAAAAAATTATTAAATTCGAAATCTACCCAAAAATTTTGAATTATTTAGCCGATAGATCTTGAATTTTAAAGGAAATAGAGGCAGTATGAATGGGCGATAATTATTCTAGAGTTGTTGCATTACTAACAGTAATATATGTGTATTTTCATTGTTAGGCTTTTACAGATTTTTGTAAAATTAGATTTCTAATTTAATTAATTCGCGTTCTTTTATAATGACATGAGATGACATGAGAAGTTTAGCGAGATTAGAAAATGCAAATTTCAAGTTAGTTAAAACGTTTTTCTTAATAATAATAATAATAATAATAATAATAATAATAATAATAATAATAATAATAATAATAATAATAATAATAATAATAATAATAATAATAATAATAATAATAATAATAATAATAATAATAATAATAATAATAATAATGATAATTAATAATAATAATAAATTTTTTGGGTAGATTTTGAATTAAGCTACTTTTTTGGGTATTTTTTTAATTTTCCCTATTATTAAATATAATTAGAAAAAAATTTTTATAACACTTAATATTTTATATTTTTTGATATTTATTAATTCTAATTTAATTATTCAATTAATCTTTACGTATACTATTTTCAGCTCATAGATATGTATTTTAACTCGCCTTTCGTGAGTATTTATAAATATTTCTTCATAATATTGTTTAATCTTTATCATTATATTTTTTGTCATTTGATATAGACAGGTTCAAATGATTTTCAACGGAATTTAATCATTTTGTCCGACCTTGACACTTAATAGTTTTAAATTTTCTATTTTACTGAAAAAATCACAAACAAATAATTGACATTTAATTAACGTTAATCACAATTTATGTTAAATCTATAATAATAATTAATAAAATATAAAATTATCATAATCATTAACATCCATTAAAAATTAACATTAAATTAAATTTCAAGGTCATGCTTAAAAATCCTATAATATTTAATGTAAAATCCTTTAAAGTAAAACACAAAATATTTTAAATAATAAATTCGAAATTATGGAGTGTTGGGTAAAAATCATTGAACATAGAAGAAAGAGGAACGAATTAAAGTTTTCTTCGGTGATGAACCGAATATGCCATTAGCATCTAAGTAGGTTTTCTAAATATCCGACCTATTTGATTATCCGAATATCGAATACATAAAAGATAAATTATCCGGATAATTAAAACAAAATATAAGACATGTTTTTTATTTTCCGGTATTTAATTCATTTATGTATATTTTTCGAGTATCTTAATTCATTTTTATACAGTCATAAAATAACAAAAAAAACCAAATCATAAAATAATAATAAAAAATTAGAATTATTAATAAAATTTATTAAATTATTGAAGTTATTGATTAGAAAAGTAATTACTTTTATCTAAAATAAAAATTTATTATATATATGAAAATTAAAATTAATATTTTAAAATTCTCTGAAAATTATAAAAGCATCGAATATTGAATATCTAAATTATTTAGATATACATAACCTTTTCTTCTTTTTATTTCTTTTATTATAAGAACTTCTTTTCATTTTGAATTTGCATTATATTTATTTCTTATTTGCATTCTCTAATTAAAAAATATATTTCTCATGGTTCGAACTAAAATAGAGTTTTTATTGACTTTATTAACCTCACTATTAAACCTGTTAATCACTTACATCAAAAATATACGCAATTTTTAAAATATAACATTTTGTATAAAATCGCATATATACGCCATTGATTAAACTTGACGAACATCCGATCATTTTTATTAAATTGAATATCACACGATAACGTCTCTGAGCATAGTTCCTTTTCCGAATAACTTCCAACCTCCAATTGCTTTCCATGTCCAGCTAAAAAGCCACTGGGATCAGTTTTGAATAATAACGGTTTGTCCATTTCAATATCATAAGATAATGCTATCATTGAACAACCTAATGGTCGCATCTCAGCCGATTGGGTATAGAGCTGATCAATATCTGCAATACAACGACATATTATGTCACAAGGCATTTCATATCCAACTTTATATTTAAATCGAGCTGCTTCCATTTGTGCACGACATACTTGAGATCGACAATCAGGGATCATACCAATCATAACACCTCCAGTACTTTCAGTAATATTAAACAATCTTGTGGCTGAACTCTTCTCAATCATTTTTATCACACAATCTAAATAATCAACGCAAATTCGAAAAAACAATTATAATTTCAAAAAATCCACAATTCCAGAAAAAATCCATAAACATAAAAAATCCATTGATTCAGAGAAACAACCTGAACTCTACAAATTTTATATATAAAAACTCACAAAAAAATGAAATCAAACATACACCTAACCGCGAAAGTTAACATTGCCTATAATATACGTTGGTGTGCACACCACCTGAGGTGAGTCACCAATTATATGACAATGTTAACTTAATTTCATTTTTTCAATTTTTCAAAAATCGTTTTAAGGTAAGTTTTTGAATTGAAGTAATTTTTAGGACTTGAATTTTGATTTTATATAATTATGAGATCATTATTCAAGTTCTTAAATATTACTGTTAGTCAGCATTTATAATATTGATAATATATAACATTGATAATTAAATTTCAGGTGTTTTTTTAGGAATTTTATGGTATTTTATTTGGATTTATTTGGATTTATTTCGTAAAAATGTAAGTTAGATATTTTTATAATTATAAATAAGTAAAGTAATCACTAAACATTTATTTTTTAAAGACATTTAGTAAAGAATGGATAAAATATTTTTTAAGTTTTTGTAATCTTCTTTCGAATTTTGTCTTTTTCTGTAATTCTATGAAAATATTAATTTGTTAAAATAATTTATTAAAATTTACGATTTGCGATTTTTTTCTTGCAAATTCAAAGATGTCGAAGGATCTTCTTCAATATCTGTAAATCTAAAGAAATTTTATATTCTAAATTATTTTATAATTAAATCTTACGATGTATTTACTTCTTTTTCCATAAAGCTCAAGATAGAGCAGTCAGAATCTGATTCAAAAGTTTTTTTGTACATAACTTTTTAAATAATTCGAAAATATTGATATGTTAATTATATGTTAATCAATGTATATTTCGCATGAAAAACACTTTACTTAATTTTGTATGTATTTTTCATTATGTATACTGTGTTTGTATGCTTAATTATTTTCTCTCACTTTTTAGATTCCTATAATAATAATGTTAAATTTCGCAGCATTAAATTTCTACACACAGGTAAGTTGGTGTGTTCCTATAATATATATTTATTGATTTTTTTAGATTATAGATAATGTTATATTTCGCAGTTAGGTGTACTTCTCGCGTCTGTGTGCGCACACCAACAAAACTCAATCCAATCACACCGCGCACACAGGCGCGACACAGAAAACGCCAGACAAACTGCCAGTCAGAGGCAATCCCCCTCTGACTGGTCGAAACACGCCATGCTGAAGAGAAAATTCGCATTTGATATGAAACTTACATTTAAGTAAAAATCCAAAATATTCCTACTCTGCTGATACTGTAAATAGACACCACCGCATGGAATCAATTAAGCACTCAATAACGAGCTTTTAAAAAAATAATAAGTTAACAAGTTAAAATTTAACTTAGCAATCTTTATTAATATAAACAAAATTTATTTATACAATTTTAATTTAAATATAATTTAGAAACCAAGACGATCTACTACACAAATAGTAAGTTTATTCATTTGAATCTATTTATTTTCCATTTTTGTTCTTGACACTTATTTATCTTAATGGAGTAAAACATGAAAAAATGTTTATCATAAGAAGTTAAATTCGAGTTGGGACAAGATTAATATATTGTCGGTAAGATAAAAAGTTTACAACTTATTTCGTAAAAAATAACAATTGAACTAATATTTAATAAAGTTCATCAAAAACTATTAGCAAAATATTTTTTTCATTTTTAATAAAATAATTTTTTTAATTGTTTGAAGCGAATGTTGAAATGTTTGTTAAAACAAATTTTATATTTAATCTTTTTAAATTTGATTATTTAATTTTTTTTAAGAAATTATATTAGTTACAACTTATTAACCACTTAAAATGTGGTTTTTTAAAAGATATTCCAAGAAATCATATTTTTTAATTGTAAATTATAATATTCAATAATTTCATATAAATGAGAAAAATAAAAAATATTCAAAAAATTGATTCAGTACTGGGACCCATATAAAGTGGTTAAGTCATAAACTAAACTGTGATAAAAGTTTTTGACTTACATAAAAAATAATTTATTTTTTATTTTTAGAAGAATTTCAGAACTCCAAGGTTAATATCGAAGGCAAATGTTAGTTTAATGTTTCTATATTTAATTTTTATATTTTAATTAAATTAAAATCATTTTAATTTTATTTGTTCTGAATAAAAGCTTCGATATATCAAAACAAAATAATTCCTAATTTTCAGGGTTCGTATAAAGTTAGGATGAGAACATTTATTTTAATATATAAAATACATTTTAGTCAATTTGATTTACACCTTTCAAAATTGAATCTGCTATAAAGAGACAATTTGTGTGTGACACTTAAATTACATTTTTGTTGTTGTATTAATTTAAAATGTAATTCTTTGTCATTTTGATGGATATTGATAAAGCGAATTTATTTAATGCCCATTTTCTAGTTATCTAATGAATATATATATATATATATATATATATATATATATATATATATATATATATATATATATATATATATATATATATATATATATATATGCTTTAGACAGTGTACATAGGATTTTGCTTGTAACATATTTTTTAAAAAATTCGTTTTTATTGCAAATTATTGCCTTCAATCCAAATGACTCCATGAATCTCGTGTCATACAGCAGACAAAAATTAAAAACATTAGGTCTAATATAAATAAAAACAATTATCTGTCCTTACCTCAATTAGTACAAAGTTTTAATACAAATTTTTAATATTTGAAAGAGGTATCCAAAGTTCTTGATGAAAACCTTTAAATACGACTGTATTATCGTTTTTAATTAGAAATAAAATTTCAAAATTTTGTTAATATAAATATGTTCTTGAGAAGGCAAGAAATGCTTCCATATCTTTATTGGAGATTTTGAGGTATTCATTCCTAACTAATATCAAATTTAAGTTAAAAATAATTAAAACCTACTTTAAACAAATCCGAATTTTGTCAATTCATAATTTGAATAAAAGGATTTGTTAGAAACTATGAGTTACACATCAATTTGAGTTATAGACGCTATTGTTCCTTGCAAACGGGTGTAAGACAATTTTATTTGACTATAATATACACACTACACACTTATTTACACCTTTTAACGCTACTATATACCGTGTTTCTCCGAAATTAAGCCCCGGGCTTAAATATATATTTTAAAAAAAATTTGGCAAAAATACACTTAGGGCTTAATTTCGGGAGGTTTTTATTTTTCTTTGGAATAAAAATAAACTTTTAAAAATTATACAAATATTCAAGATAAAAATTTAATCAATTAAAATGTTTTTATTCTAGTACAACCATATCATATTCTTCTAAAACATTGTTTTGATCATTTAAAATTGAAAAATCAGCAGGTTTTGTTTGCGATTCTAACTACATTAAAATCAACGGACCGAAACGTTCATGTTTAGCAATTGCTGAATTCTCGAATGAAAAGGATCTGTCCAAATAACCGGCACGTAAAGAGTTGAAAACGCATTCATTTGTGATTTTACTACAAGCTGCTTTTACATTTTCCCTTGATTCTTCTACAATATTTATTTAATATTCAACTGAATAGCTTTTTCTGGTTCCTGCCATTTTGTATGGATTAATTTTTAAAAAAAAATTATTCAAATTTATCAAATATATAATTATATTTTTAATTTTTAACAATATATAACGATCTTAAATTTTATTTAATATATATCAAAAGACAAAATTGCTAGGACTTAATTTCGGAGAAACACGGTATGTATGTGTTGATACATACGCGCAAGAAGGTGTATCAACCTCGCCTAGGTAGTGACTTTTTTTATCACAGCAAAAGGTAAAAGTACTAAAATTTTCATAAATCGTCATTTTTTGAAGCGTACATCATAACCTTTTGCGCACCTCTTAATGAAACGCGTTCCATAGGTTGATGATCACTGGGTTTAAAAACCCTGTATTAATTTGTTAAGAAATTAAATTCTTTTTTTGTTTAATATGAAATTATCGATTTTTGTTTTTATAAATAAGTCTCACCAACGGTTTTTTCAAATTAATTATTTATATATTATGTATAATTTCAGTTCTCATCAGAAAGCTTGGCAGCTTTCAGTTTACTTAAAGTGAGATAATTACATCTATTTTATTTTTATTTTTATAAATCCGTTTTAATGAAATAATTTGTTTTTGAGAATTCAAAGAAATTAAAATCAAAGACTTAAAGGTTTTTTGTTTGATGTCATTTATTTATCAATTTTATTTATCAAAAGCTGTTCCTCATGGTTATATTATCGCATATTTTATAATCCTTATTTGTACCACGGGTACTTAACACTAGATTAATGGTACCTGTCAGTTTGACTGATTTCAAATTTCATGATAAAAAATAAATATAAATTTTTTGAAAATTCGGTTGATTTTTGCAGTAATAATTTTATTGCAATTAAATTTGCTTAAAAATCCGCATATTAAAATAGGATGGGTAAAAATATTATTATTATTATTATTATTATTATTATTATTATTATTATTATTATTATTATTATTATTATTATTATTATTATTATTATTATTATTATTATTATTATTATTATTATTATTATTATTATTATTATTATTATTATTATTATTATTATTATTATTATTATTATTATTAGAGTTACTGTTTCTTTTTGAACTCCTCATATTTAATTGATAATTAGGAAATTTGAAATAAGTAATATTTATTTTTTTTATCATCAAAGTTCAATGAGATTTAAATATATAAAGATTTCATTGACTAATTCATTTTTATTTATTATTTTAATTATTAAAATATAATTTTAGTCTTTAATGAAAGCGTTAAATATATTTTATGCTGAATTCATCATTTTTTTATCAATTAATTTTCATTTTTTATTTATAAATTTTTATTTAATATTCAAATTTTTAAATTTTTTATCTTTTAGCATTTTTAAATTTAATATTTTTAAATTTAACATTTCATAATAATAATATTAATAATAATAATTTTTGTTTTATTATTTTTCAGAGTGCAAAGAAACCAGTAATCAGTAATGTAAGAAGAAAGTTTAGAATTTCAATTTCATTTATTTATTTTGCTTTATTTTAGGTTGAAGCTGACATTTTTAAATCGGTAAAGTTAGAAAAGAATTTTTTTTTAATATACTAATTCTTATTCAAAATAATATCAATAATAATAAAAAATAATAATTGTTTTATTTGGGATCTTTTTCAAATTCGAAGGATTTTGGTTTATTTCTTTTCCATCCTACAATGTATTGAAAACCATCTGGGACATGAACCAATATTCAACTCGATTCATACACTTGTTCAAAAGCTGATTTTATCAGTAAATAATTGATAAGAAGTTTATAAATTTTAAGATGTATAATTACAGAAAATTATTTAATTTAAAAACGTTTCTAAATTTCAATTGACCTAGTTAAACAAACATTAATTTTAAAACAGCAAAAACAAACAAAATTTTACAAAAGAATTTTAGAAATAAATTTCAGACAAACATTCAAAAAAGATTATTACATTTTTAAAAAAAATTGGAAATTTAATATAACGTTGGATACATTGAAATAAAATATTTGATATTTATTGTGGGTTACAATAAAATGATTTTAATATGGTAGCTCCGTGGCCGATCCTATAATTTAATAACTTTATGTGTCTTCCAACACAAATTCAAATTATATTTATTAGTTTAATTAATTAATTATTTTAATGTGTATCTAAGAAACGCAGGTGAGACAAATAAAATAATCACTCAAATAAGTGTCATAAAATATAAGAAAATAAATAATAATCTTACATTATAGAAACATATATACTTATTTTGATTTCACGGCGATGTTCTCATTGATAGTGCAATGAGATACACCTTACACTATCGAAATCTAAAAAGTGGTAGAAAAATTAAATACTGCACACAAACACAACACATAAAAATCACATGCAAACTTTCGATATATTAAGTAATTATTTTAATGTGTATATAAGAAACACAGGTGAGAAAATGTACCGCTGAGATATGTTCCTATAATAACTTTATTTTAGACAATTTTGAGGAAAAAAAGATCACTGAAAATGTTTTTCAATGTTTTTTTAATGAAACTATGTTAAAATGTTTTGAAAATGACAAAATATCATCGTAAGAATTATTTCTGAGTTAAAATTAAGTCAAATATTTATTAGAATTTCTGATATTTGTTTCAGAAATGTTTTAGAAAAATACATTTTTGGTGATGGATTTAATTATTTAATTATTAAAAATATATATGACTTACATTATATCAAAATAATTATAAAATAAATTCCATAAATTTCCTAAAAAACCTGCAAATTAATTAAAAATAATTTATAACAAAAATGTTGACTAAAAGCAATATTTAAGAACTTGAATAATGATCTCACATCTATATGGATCAAAATTCAAAACATTAAATTTATTTAAAATTAGACATCTTACCTGAAAGCCATTGTTAAAATGGCTAAAATAAATTTCTAGAAAAATGAAATTCATTAAATTGGTGAGTCAATTTAATGAGACCAATTGATGTACACACTAACTACCACTATAGAAAATGTATCTCAGTTGTGTTTGGTATTATTTATTCGCATCAGATACAAAGACCATATGATACATGTTATTACAACTTTTGACTTTTACATAGTAATCGACATGTGACTCCTTATTATGATTTTGTTATAATGATGTCGTAGTGGGTCTAAGGTATATTATTATGTTATAATTATGTGACACATGCTGTTCGTATCTGATTAGGACGCGTCATACTTCTAAATAATAATAATAATAATAATAATAATAATAATAATAATAATAATAATAATAATAATAATAATAATAATAATAATAATAATAATGAATAATAATTATAATTATAATATATTTCAGAGTGAAAAAAAGCCAATAATGAGTAATGTAAGAATAAAATTTAGATTATATTTTTATATTATGTTTTTTAGACGGATGGTGACTATTTGAAATCGGTAAACTTCAAAAAAATTAATTATATTAATTTAATAATAATTTACTCTTATTTCGGGTATTAATAATATCAATAATGAAATAATTATTAAACAGAAACGAATATTAAATTAGAATTAAATCCAATTACCGCGTTATTCTGAAATATAAAGCTTTTTTACAAAATAAAAACTTTATTATTATTTTTTAATTGTAATCAGTTTGAAATCTGAAACAAGTTACTTTATTTTCATTTATATATTTAAATTAAAATAATAATCATATTTTTTAATTAATTTATTATTAATTAATATTATTATTATTACTTTAATACTTAAAAATAAATAAGACATTAATAAAATTTATTAATTTTTCAAACAATTTATGCAATAATAAATCTATTTGTAATAATAACTATATAAAGAGAATAAAATATTTGATATGAAGTCATTTAGGCATTTAGTATGACTGAGCTGAAAAAGAAGACAAATAAAGCTGAAAACCCCTGCCAAAAGAAATTATTTAGGATTTTGATGATTTGGGAGTATTTCCCATTTAATTTTAGATTTTTAACATGCTTTGACCGTCAATATACGTTTGTTTTATGTTAGTGAAAATATCTGGCCAGAAATATTCATTTGTTTTCACGATCAGTCTTCCTATCCCGACATGTCTTAATTAAGGGTAAAGTTTAATAAACAAGTGTTGAAGGAGTACTATTTTTGAACAGAAGTGTATTTATCCGGCAGTAAGTTGAAACCGGCATCTGTTATTCTTGATAAAACTTGATAGTTTCTATTTATATTCTTCTAATGCTCCTCCAAAATTCAACGCAGCGCTAAGATAAACTACCGTTCATAATCCGAAAGCCATTCCTGTATCTACAAACTGTCCATATTTAATACTAAAACCTTCATTCAATGGTACTTGCTACTATCTAACAGCCATGTCTAAATATGTAAAATATTTAACAAACGTTTGATTTTATTTCAATAACTTCAATAATGATTAATATAATTGCATGTTTTATTTATTTATTGTTTTAATAAATAGGAATTTATTAACTTTATCAATTATTTAGACCCAATTTATCGAAAAGATATTCGTAAGGAAATATATAGTGATTAATAGGCTAGATTGGATATTTTTGTATATTTTCAGCAAATGAAAGCAATGAAGGACTCAAGAGTAAGGAGATTTCAGTGAGTAATTTTCCTTAATATCATACTCCATTTAGAGTGAATATAATTTACCATATAAGGAAACCCGAGTAAGTCGACTCGATCATTAATTATTATTTTATTTTTCTAATTTTAATTTTAATTTTTTAAATAATTTTAAGCGGGGCGTAAAAATAGAGAAAAATTATTAAATGTATTTGCTGTTATTTAAAATATATTCATGAGGAAATCCGGTAGGTTTGTGCAATATTGATGCTTCAATTTTCTTTCCAGGATTCGACGAAGTTAATTTATCGTAAACAATTGAATTGTCATTTAAGATCAATGTTATTATTGGTCCAATTATATTTCCTATAGCTCCAATCAGGGGTGATATGACGTTCGTTTCAGGATTTGTAATGCGATCTGATATTTTCATCAATAGAACTTGGAATATTGATGGCGTATGAGTTGTCAAGAATAGGAAAATTAATGTTGATACCATAATGAATCTAATATAGAAGCGAGCTGACGTTTTAAATGTTGTTATATTGGGTTTTAGAAATGATGTATCTTCGAAGAAAACAGACTTTCGTCAAATTGATATTGATTTTGAAATAAAAGGTGGCGATTTTCGAAAGAAGAATGAATATTTAAACAACGTGATTTAATTTATTTAATTTAATAATGCATTTAAAATTTAATTAATAAATTAATATATTTATTAAATGGAATGTCGGAGTCACTATACTAAAAGATTTTCATTGGCGAATGTAAATAGTTGAAATAAAAAGAAATAAAAAAATCCGTTATGTATATTATACTTTTTTCATACTAACGGAATGTTTGGAACAAAACAATATATTTCATTACATTCAGTAATACGTGGTGCATTCAATTTATTTGTCAAATCATGCTACATCCTGTCGAGTATCGATCGAAATAGGATTAAATTCTTTGTCTTGCTTGAAGATAATGTCAAGAAATATTAATTCAGTTGAATACAACTTACGGCAAAATATGCCCCCCTCAAACCACAATCTACAATTGAATTAACATGTTGATATGTGGTCACCAGCTTGTGTTTGATAATGGGAAAATTGGAAATTTCAAAAATTTTAAAGTTGAAAATTTCTTACCAAAAATGAGAAAAATGTGTAATGTAATTTTGTACTTTGATTTGCCGTATGTATTACAATTGAACTTAATAAAATTATTCAATTATCCATTTAGGAGGCAAAAATAGAAAATATATTTTATAAATATTGAAAAAGTTGGTTTGCCCAAAGAGAAATGGCGCGCACTGTATTTCGAAGAATATTTTGCCACATCCTTTAATATCCAATAAATGGTTTAGTAAGAAATGACAGGGAAACTTTCACTATAAAAGTATAATTTTAATTTTTAATTTTTTTCTTTTTATTATTTTATTTCATTAATAATCATATAATTTAGTTGAAAAATGATGAAGATATATTCAATCAGGTTCATTTTTATACATCATATAGAAGTTTTGATTTAATTATTAAAAACTCAGAAAATATATTATAATTGTAAATAATTTTATTATAAGGCGTTTTTTATGAATTTGATATGTAAGGCAAGCAATAATGCTTTGGCCACTCCCATACACATTTGAATATCCCTAACCCATATTGTTCAAGAATTCTTTCGGCTTAAGGTCTTTGTTTGCGGACCTCTTTAATTACATAGTATACATTTTAATAAATATTTTCAATGAAGGCTTTAATCGGATAATATATCAAATAATCTGCCATAAAAAGATCGTGGCTAGACCCTTTATCCGATCATTGAACACGGCCTTAATACCACCGAATTAACCTCTCAATGTCGTAATTCCAATAGGATTTGCATCAATCGTGTAGAATGAATAAACTGATTTTAATTAAAAAAAAATTAAACTATTTTAATTAAACTGTTGTTAATTAGATCTTTAAATCCTATAATTAATATTCAAAGTGCCCAGTCGACAGGGATTTTGAATGTATCTAAATAATTTAACTTGTATATTTAATATTTGGGATGATGTTATTGTTTTTTAAACTTTTTGTACGAAAATAATTTTTAATTTTTAAATTAAAATAATTTTCATATGATTTAGTGTTTTTTAAAATTTTATTTAAATATTTTTTAATTTGATACAATTGGATTACGATTAGTTTTTGTTAATTTGATTGAATTTTCTTATTTTAATTTAGTTGTTATTAACACAATTCCTAGTTTGAAGAAGAATGTTAAAGGGTCGAAATATATAACAATGCTATATTTTAATATACTTAGTTGGTGATATTCTATAATAATAATAATAATAATAATAATAATAATAATAATAATAATAATAATAATAATAATTATTATTATTATTATTATTAGTATTATTATTATTATTATTATTATTATTATTATTATTATTATTATTATTATTATTATTATTATTATTATTATTATTATTATTATTATTATTATTATTATTATTATTATTATTATTATTATTATTATTTGCAGGCAGAAAGCAAACCAAGAATAAGTCATGTATGAATGATGGCTCTATTTTACATTACTTTAATGTTTTATATGTATTTTAGATAGACAGTGATTTGTCTAGACGAGTAATTTTATCTTTCATTTATTCCATATGATGTTATTTTTACTTTTTATAATTATTTCTAATTTTATCTTATTGTTTAAATTAAATATCAACTTTTATCAGATAGATATGTCAATGTTTATCAATAAATGTCTATCAATGGTAAAATACATAAATTTAAATTTTTGTTAGGGTTAAGGTTAGGATTAGGGTTAGGGTTAGGGTTAGAGTTAGGGTTATGGTTAGGGTTAGGGTTAAGGTTAGAGTTAGGGTTAGTGTTAGGGTTAGGGTTAGGGTAAACGTAAATAATTAAATCAGTTTGTTTAAAATTGTAACTTAATTAATTTACTGTGGTTATCTTGATTGAACAATATTTAGCTTGGTCGCAACAACTTCAAAGCAAATATTGTGGTTTTGTGTTGACGAGAACTAAAACACGATATAAAATTTTAAAAATCGCCTGGGGAAATTCTAATGGTGATAATACAATCTCAGTGTTTTTGAAAATTATAAAACTAGTGTGTTCTGTATTCTAGAGATACAATAGCACCTTCGTATACGCCCGTAATCCGTTCCACATCTTTGGACGTATACCAAACAATTTATTTTGTATACGTCCTGTTTGCTATAAGTCCAAAGATCTATAAAAGATTAAGGACGTATACCAGAGTAGCACTGTACATTGCAATAACCTTTTACCAAAATGAAATGGACTTTATGTTGTTATGTTGTGTAAATATGTTTGATACTGATAAACAAAAGCTACCCATATTAGGAAAAATGAATGTGCCTCGATGTTTAAATGGTTTAGGAATGAAGCAATTGCCAATGAAGTATTACTCAAATAAAAACCCATGAATGACTTCCGGAGTTTTTAAAATTTGGCTTATGAGTTCAGAATTTAGAATTGCAACAAATAAATATTTTGATGTTTGTTGACAATTATTTTGTACCTCCTAATTTAAATAAGCTAAAAATATAAAGCTGTAATTCGCCCCATCCTTCTTCGCTATCACTACCAATAGACATAACAAAAGATTTAAAGGTATTATGTCAAAAAAAATTGGTTAATTATATACTCGATTTTTTATTTTATTAACAAGTTCGATTAGTGCCGTTAATTCAATAGAATTGCATTCAATTTCATTATTTATTCTAAATTGATAAATAGATAAGTCCAAGCATATGTATTTCATAACATAATATTTCCAAATAAATGTTACGAGAATTAAATTTTGATTATGTTCTTAAATGTTTAAATAAAATTATTTAAATTCATATTTGACATTCATATTAAAATATTTGAATTTATATAAGGTATTCATAAAATATTAAAATAAAAATATTAAAATAAAAAAATTTAAATTTAAATATTAAATCAAAATTTAAAAAATCATAATTCTGTCATAGTTACCTGAGATCAGCAAGCTTTGTAGCGGAATGAAGATTGCGTAACACCTCTTCCTGCACATTGCCACAATGGCGTGTCAATGAATCCGATTCATCGATGCGAAACGTAAGCTGAGTAATCATTTAAGTCTCGTTTAAAACATATTGTCATTCATAATAAACCTTTGAGAAACTTATATCTCTTACTTATTTTTTTAGAATAGCACAAAAATATTAAATTTTACAAAATACACGTTGACTTCTTTTACACAGGGTTTCCCAAACTTTTCCTGTGATAGGATATTTCATTTATTTTGTTTATTTTAAAACAATTACATGGTAATTTAACCCTTTCGCTGTGAATAATACATTTAATACTTTCGACTTAAAGATAGCCCTTTTCAAATTTGTTTATCAAGCAAATTCCGTTTTGATCTAATCATAGGTGAGTCTTGTTCTTTAATATTTGATTTTAGAAGGAACAGTTAGTATAGCCTTCTTTAATCGTATATGTATCAGTTCAAACAGGCGCGCACCCAGAATTTTTACTTGGGAAGGGGCTCAACATGTGAAATTTTTTTTCAGAGTTGAGTTGATTTTCAATATATAATACATGAGAAAAATAAAATATTAAATACTTTTATATTAATTTTGGATAGGAATGAATAGAAATGACTAAAAAAAACGTGAAACCGACTCGACAATTTTAGAAACTATCGACAGGCTTATGGTAGTTGGCCATTCAAGGTTTTTCAGGAACACCTATTTACTTTTATTGATTAATAATAATAATAATACTAATAATGATATTAATAATAATAATAATAATAATAATAATAATAATAATAATAATAATAATAATAATAATAATAATAATAATAATAATAATAATAATAATAATAATAATAATAATAATAATAATAATAATAATAATAATAATAATAATAATAATAATAATAATAATAATAATAATAATAATTGAAAGAATCAAAATTAGAAAAGTCAAGCAAGTCTTTATTTTTATTATTCATCATTTGATTGGCGCCAAGTTTATAAGTCCACAAAACAAGATCTCATTTTTAGACCATCTTTTGAAATCCCGACTCCAAATCCTTCGAAATTTCTAGCATTCTTAGATACAATTTCTTGATATTCGGTTAAATTTTTATTACAATTCTAATCTCCATTTAAACACTTAAAATAAATGGATAATTTTGGTTCTTTATTAATTAGTTTTCATTTTCATAGGAGCTTATATTTCAACTTTTATCTTTTTACAGCAGTTTTTAGTCATTTTTATACATATTTAAACACCAGTTAAATTCTCTTATCTATAATAAAAAACAAATAATTTTTAAAAATGTAGTTATTTGTTGTTAAAATGCATTCACAAGTATATAAAGTTATCATTATTATTTTCTGTCTAAACTTAGTCTTTTGTCCATTAATATTTGAACTTTGATTATTTAATATTTTTAATATTTATTTATTATATAATCTTTACCTTTCATCATTTCAGCTAGATCTATATTTTCATCCACCCCGTGTAAGTATTTCCTTATTTATCTTATATTTATAAATAATTGTATTCATGATTTTATTTTATCTTATTTTATTTGATGTTTAAAACAATTTTTTGTTTTAATTCGATATTTGTTGCTAATCAATTTGTAATTGTAACTGTTATCTAAATAATTTTTTGAAAGCTTGTTTCTATTTGCTTAATTATTTTCATTCAATGATCTGTATTTGAGACATTAACCGAGCAGATTTGTATTCCCTAAAAATCTAAGTTTAAAATTTTCAAATTGTGTTTTTTCAGCATGGCATAAATACGCAACATTATACAAAAAATTATATTTTAAAAATAACGCATATTTACGTTATAAACAATTCAAAATAATAATTGCAAAACAAACGCAAATCTTTATTTTAATAATTCGACAGTGTGAACAAATGAAGAAATATAACGAAATCAGAATAAGATTTAATGGTTAAGGTGGTTACCGAAGCAAATCCTTTCCATGCCTTTCACATTTCCAATTTTATAAGTAAGGTCCTAACTTACAGAAGGAGTTGGTTCGACACCAAGAATATGTTGACTAATAAAAATATTCAATTATTCAATTTATTTTCCTTAGAACTCAGATTTTCAGAGAATCAACATACATGTCAGTACATAAAATTTTAAATTTGTACTAAGATAAAAGTTATTTAAATATTTTTTAATTATATGCATATAATGATGTAAAATTTACTGCTTTAAAACTTTGTATTACTTCATAAATCCTTCTGATCATGAAATGGTTAATAATACTGATTATAATAATATTAATTGAAATAATTGGTTGAAGGTTTGCTACAGTCTGATGGCATTGGATACGCACACTGACGCTCGCGCCAATTATTTTCTAAAACCAATTCGAATTGCGGTGATTGGTTATCACGCTATCCAGAGTTTCTAAACTTAAACTGGAATTTAACCCCTGTACCGGTAGACCCGAGTATACCCGTCAAGCCAAAACCGGCTGATAACCGGTAGACCCGAGTTAACTCGTTTTATATATTTGAAAGCGTACTGCCTCACGGTAGACCCGAGTATACTCGGCTTAACGTAAATACGTCCGTTCTAGGTCATTTAGAAACATCAAACCATAATAACCATGCACTCTACTACAACTCTAGCCCTGCTGAGGGCAAGAATGTATGGCAGGGCTAAACAAAATAAAAAATTATACAAAAAACATTTCCCATGAAATCTCAGAAAACGTTTCAAACCTCAATGTAGCTGTATTACCCCATCGCTATAGGCTAAATCATCACAACAACTATTATTATGCTGTTCTAGTGTGTCAGATAAATAAAATTGAAGACAATACAAAAAAATTCTTCCTAAAGGTTGGAGCAAAAGACACAAAAACTTGCAAAACAATTGCTCATCTTATTCAGTACCTTGTTATCCACTACTCATTACTTTACAACAATACTAAAAACTGCTTTATTTGTTATTAATTAGTTAACTGTTATTCGTTATTAGTTGTTCGTTATTGTTGATTAAGATGTTTGAAAAATAATTAAGATTAATTTTTTTATAGCCGCAAATAAAGTCGCCAATTAAGGGTCGATTTCAGAAAAAGAAGTTGACGGTAAAGGGGTTAAACCCTTGGCAAATTTTCATTGGTATTGCTTCATAGGAAATAATATTTTAATCCAGCCATGGCCAAACCGAAGCCCACTTGAAAGTTTTGATTGGGCCTTTTGAAGTTTTGAAATTTCTTAGTTTTACATTGAGTGCATCTTTTGTGTTGTGTATTACATCTTCAATAACAGCATGCATTTTAGTAAAGTGAGAGACATCGCTAGCTGACTGAGCAAGACAGGGATTTCTAGGCACCGGATATGTCTATAGAAAAAATATTGCTTACGACAGCCATGGCCCGCGAAGCGTTTTGAATGTGGCCCGGACACAATTTTAAACATCAAATCAATAATTGTCTTTTTAAGAATTCATATTCGAATTAAGCATGTTTTTAATTTAAAAAATTGATTCTAAGTTTGCTTGAATCGTAAAAACGAGTTATATTTATTTAAATGAATTTATTGTGGTCCATGATAATATTTTTCCGAAAATTTGGCCCTTCGATTGATTTGGGTTGGCCACCACTAGCTTGCGAACTAGTTCACTCGGGGATTCGGCCGAGTTGTGACACGCTTTCTGACTAATTGAGGTTAAACATGGAAGTTATTTATTAACGTAAAAAACATTGGTTTTTTAATACATTCTTTTAATTTTTAATTAGACAATGTTAGGAAGTGGAATTGAAAAAAGGAAGGAAAATGTTAGAGATTCGAATGGGAAGATTTGTACTTGTTTGTTCAAATTCAAAACAAAGTTTTATGTTTGATATGTCATGAATCCATTTCTGTTTAGAAACATATAATTTAAAAAGACATGAACAAAAACATGGTGAAATTGAGGAACTTACTGTTGGCGAACGGAATGTATTTTGTAATGATGTTATTAGTGCCAGGCTGCGAATTAAAATTTAATCAAATCGGAAATTGCTACTAATTGTAAAATTTCGCATGAATTCAAAAAAGAATATCAGAAAAATGCCACAACTTCTATTGAATGAAATCGAGCAAATTCTTTCAAATGTTAGAGAGAAAGGAAAAATTTACGCTTATCAACATCGAAGTCAGGGTTGAGTCAACCAATTATGACTAAAATGTTATTAGTTAATGTCGTTATGGAACTTTATGTTTATAAATAAGTTTTTAATTTGAATATAATTTAGAAACGAAGACGCTCCGCTACTCAAGTAGTAAGTTTATTCATTCATATTTGCTTACTATATAATTATGTTATTGACATGTACTTGGGTCTTTGGGTTATAAAATATGGAAGGAACCTGTGAAATCATTTAACAGAAACAATTGCGCCTAAATGTATTTTATTTACTGTATTCTGAAAATAAAACATGTCAAATTAGAATTAGAAAGCGACATAGCTAAATTTATTGATAGTAATTTTATTTCCACAACTTATCAGTCACACTCACGTTGGTTTAATTATTGCTTAATATCCTTTTTAGTTAATTTTCATGTACTTCTAATGGCACACTTTTAATCAGGGCGGTTTCAAGGGACTGGCGAATAGAGTTTGGAAGTTCACCAAAAGCATATGGTGCGCCAAAATAGTTGTAAATGCTTAACTTAAAAATATAAACCCCTACGGATTAGTATTTCTACTATTTCGCCGTGATTTAACTTATTCAATAGGCGTGGAAAGTTTATTTTGGATATGCTTTCATTTGATGTTGGCGTGTATATTAGCCACCACCACACAAAAACGTTAAAATCCTAAAAGACTACAACGGTCCAGCGCTTAGTGTACTAAAAATAAACCTATCACAGTAATTATTATTATTATTATTATTATTATTATTNAAATAATATATTATTACATTATCAATGAAGCTATGATAATAATTTTTATGAATGTGAAATTTGTTGAAAAAATATTTGAATATTTATAATTAATTATTAAATATTATCTTCATTTTGACTATTTATCAAAAAAATGTATATTGGTAAATAATCGAAGTGAAGATAAATTAAATTTTAAAGGGAAAAACCGATCCAATATAAAAAAATGATAATAAAATGATAATTAATTTTTTATTCTCCATCAGAAAACAAATATTGCAGTAGAGACTTTCAATAAATTTTGCGTACTTTGATACGTTTTTGTAATTCATTTGCTTTTTTATTCCTTGACTGTCTTTGTAAATTTGTAAATTTAATATTTTATGGAGAAAACGGAATGAGTGGGTAAAGAATAAAAATTTAGAGACGAATAGCTATTACAAAAATGAAAACTAATTAAGTAATTAATTAATTATTCAAAAAAGTTGTTAATAATCCTGAATAATCCCATGAAGTATAAACGCTGAGACAAGAATTGTGAAAAATAGACAGCCAGAGACCATAGACGAAATCTTATTATATTTCTGTGAGTTCCCATGGCATCCGCTGCTTAAAAAATAGTTTATCTTCGGGTAACTTATTTAGAGTGATCCATATATCTATTTTTTGTGGTTTTGTTATAAATAAATAAATATTAGTTTGTGTTGGGTTGTGAGTTATTAAAGGAACGTGTGGAGTCAGAAGGAACTAAATGCTGCCAATCTCAAATCATAAAATCAAAATTATTTTTATTTTGTGTATTGGTAAATATGAGAAAAGAGACCCGTTAAGTGAAAAAATGCTTGCAAAAACATTTATGAATAAACAATTAGCGCATTTCTACTCAGCAAATATTGCACCGGGCCTCTCCATCAAAGTTGATTTAATATTATTTTTTTTGCGATCAAAATGGGTCAACTTGGGTTTCTCTTCGCTGATTTTTTTACCTATTATTTAGAATAATTTTAATAATTATTTTCAAGAAATTAAATATTTTTAATAATATTAAAACAATATTTTCTTAAAAATGAATTCTAGATTGGAGATAAAAATGACAATAAAAATGCCGTAATTTCATCCAGTTTATTCAAATTTTAAAGCAATTTCTGCAACTTGTGTACAGTTTTGTACATTTTTGTACATTCTTCAAAAACATAAGGTTCAAGGGGTTAATATTTATTATCTTTCATTATATTACAGACTCTTTCCTGGTCACCTATAATATAGTTTTCCTTTCCAAGTTAGGACGTGTTGACCATCCGTGAGATAATTATTAAAAAGGTAAATACAATCGACTAAAAATTATAAGCAATGATAAAAGTTATGTTTTGATCTCTCAGGACAAAATATGTAAAGCAGATATGTCAAACTTGAGGCCCACAACGTATAACTTTGCGGCCCACTTGATATATCAGTACAAAAAAACAAAACAAAACTTAAAAATAAAATTTAAATGAAGAACTCCAAATAGCGTGTATTGTAATGTGTGTGTGTGTGTGTATCAGAAAAATATATTATGCGGTCCACATGATGTGCAATTATAGTAAATGTGGCCCTCTGTATAAACCGAGTTTGAAACCTCTGATGTAAAGCATTCTTGATAGACAACTTGTTAAACTTGAAATAATAAGTTCTTGTAGTAAATTTTGTATAATTTCAGTATTCAACAGAACCTTTGGAACCTTTAAATTTTCTAAAAGTGAGAAATTTAGATTTTGATAAATTAGTATAAAAAATCTAAAAAATATTGGGAAAGAGAACCATTTATGAGACATAAAATTAATGTTTAAAATATTTTCAAAACTAGCAATATAAAATTATAAATTACTCCTATTGTGACAAGATTTCCCAGAAGATTTCTTTTGATATAATAATAATAATAATAATAATAATAATAATAATAATAATAATAATAATAATAATAATAATAATAATAATAATAATAATAATAATAATAATAATAATAATAATAATAATAATAATAATAATAATAATAATAATAATAATAATAATAATAATAATAATAAATAGTTAAACATACATGGCAATGATTTAATTATAAGATAACGCCAATCAAACATTCTTTTCTTATACAACGCAAAGAGAAACACTATGAGACAGAGATTTATAGAAACCAACTGATACTGGTCTCTTATACTTCTTCCGAAAGTTTTTGTGAATTCAAGTATAAAAGAAATATGGTGAAGGGGTTGATTTATCGTGCATGGTCTTTGTCTTCTACTTTTAAAAATTCAGTAAAAAGTGTTGACATATTGGTTGAATTGTTAATGAAAAACGGTTATTCAAAATCCTTTTTAGTAATTATGGTGAAAGAGACTGTTGACAAATTTATTAAAAATCCTAAGGATCCATGTTTGAGAAAATCTGGGTGTGACCTTGTTGAGATGTGTGAGTCTGATGAGTTAAAATCTGGGTGTGATTTTGTTGAGGTGTGTGAGTCTGATTAGTTAAATAAATTAAATAGTGTGAGCAAGGATGATGAGCCTAAATTTGTGTTAGTATTGCCGTACTCAGAAGGTTTTAAGGATTATAAAGTGAAGATAAGAAAGCAGTTAGGGAATTTAAACTATAGGACAGTGTCAACTTCATGGAAAGTACGCAATATGTTTATTAATAAGTCAAAAACTCCGGTTGAATTGTGTTCCGATGTTCCGTTTATCAGTTTACATGTAATGGGTGTAATGCCACATACATTGGAAAGACTTCCCGTCATCTCTGTATTCCAGCTCGAGAACATTGTAGACCGAAGGCTTTGACCCATATTGGTGAGCACAATAAGGGCTGTAAGATTAAAATAGGTATGTCTAATTTTAAAATTTTATTAAAAAATTTCGATAATTATTGGGGACGTGTGATTTGTGAGGCGTTGTTGATAAAATCATTGAATCCGAAAATTAATGTGCAGAATGCAGTAAATACTTGTGTTTTGAGTGTTTTTAAATAAGTTTCTAAATAGGTTTTTTATATTGTATGTATTGATTGTTGTATTAAATTAAATAATTAATAAAAATATTTTTAAATTATTAAATTAAATTTTAAATGTTAAAATTTAAAAAAATAATATATTTTTTTTATAAAATAAAAAAAATTTTATATATAATTAATAAATTTGTTTAAAATCCTTAATTTAATGAATTATTATATCCCACCTGATGATGACAGGAAAACTGTCGAAATTAATCGTGAAAAGAATGTTTGATTGGCGTTATCTTGTAACAATAATAATAATAATAATAATAATAATAATAATAATAATAATAATAATAATAATAATAATAATAATAATAATAATAATAATAATAATAATAATAATAATAATAATAATAATAATAATAATAATAATAATAATAATAATAATAATAATAATAATAATAATAATAATAATAATAATAATAAAAATATATATTTAATGCATTACAGAATGAAGAAAATCCAAGGCCCAGTAATGTACGGAATGTTTAAATTAAATTTTCAATGTACTTTTTCTTTATTTTAGTTGGAAAGGCGATATACCAAATCGGTAAATTTAAGAAATGTTGATTTTTATTATTTTATAGAGATTTGTTTTTTTAGCATTTTGACTTTTAGAATGATTGTGGTTTTATAATTCCAAAAATTTATATTTTGTAAATTATCTTATTATAACAACTATTTTAGCTACTTTTATTTCGTATATGTTATTTTCTTTTTCCCTCGAAGGTCGAGATAGTCTCATAAGCGATACCTTACATCGTGGCAACATTAGTACGTCATCTATTACTTATTATTTGATATTGCCTTTTTTATTTTTTCATCGAAATTATTAGTCAGTTTTATGTAAAACTCATTTACTGTAATATTTTGAATTTAACAAAATGTTCTATTTGTAGAATTTTCAATTTGATACCCTTTTGTATCCAACCTCCAAATCAGAGCTGTTTCCGACTCACTCCAGAAATAAGGATTTGTAAAAATTTCTATTTTCTTGAAATAAGTAATTTTAAAGCTTTAATTTTTAAAAAAAACTAAAATTACGTTAAATTATTTATTTTACAATCGAGCACTTTTATTTGAATAAATCGTCGATTTAAAAATATTTCTATAAAAGTTTAAATAAAAATTATTTCAAAAATTATAAAATAAACGCAAATAATATGAAATGAAAAGAGAAAAATCTCAAAATAAAGGTTTTGAATTGAATTATATTCAATGACAAATGTTATAACCCCTTTAGGCACGGATTAATTTCGATTTTCTGACAAAAAGTTGGATTTTTTATGTTGTAAAATAAGTAGTTTATTGTTTGAAAATAACATAATGTTGTTTTTATCGACTCCTGTTATGGACGGGAATAAATTTCATGATTTAGATATTAATATTGTTAAATATAATATTATAAAATTTATAATTATTTTTCGTGTTTCATAAAATGCCAGAGGGGTATAGGAAATTATTTTCATTGTGGAAAAGGATGTATAAATAAAAAGACGTATATCTATTGCGAAGGTCATTCATCCCTTAGTGTAACACAGCTAAATGAATCACTCGAAGGTAACACCCACGATTTAGAGGCAAATATATTTAAGAATGTGACGTTTATGCCCACCTACATTTTTGCAGGTATTGCTCGAATGTGATATCCACAACAGTGGGCCTAAAGTTGTTAAACAAATCCTCACTCAATTTTAAAATTAAAATAATATAACAAATGGAAATATTTTGTAAGATGGTTTTATTAATTTATAGAAAATACTTTTAAAGTAAGTTTAAAACATATTATATATATATATATATATATATATATATATATATATATATATATATATATATATATATATATATATATATATATATATATATATATATATATATATATATATATATATATATATATATATATATATATATATATATATATATATATATATATAATTTTGAGCATTTAGTTGTTGCAAAAACCTTTTATGTCACATATTCCAATCAACAGGTTTAAGATCAAGACAATTTATGAAGCCGATATCCAAGAGGAATTAGGATATTTATGGAACCTTTGAGCATAAAATTATTATTTGAAATTTCAATTTTCAATATATTGAAGAAAAGTGATAGATTTCTATAATAGAGAGCGAAAAACGCAAACAATAGATTTATGCGAAATTATTTAGTAAATGAAGTTTCAATATTATTTGCTATTAGTTATTTAAAAGTGAATAGATGGAATCAGAAATTTTGTTATCATTTGTTATCATGTTTTATTGTAATTTGATTATAATAATTTGTAATTTAAATATAATTAAATATTTAATATAAATTTTGATTATAATAATTTGTAATTTAAATATAATTAAATATTTAATATAAATTTTGATTATAACAAAATTATATAATATATATTATGTCAATTATTATAAGAACTTTTTTTAATTTTCACCACTGATTTATTTTCAATTGACATAGTATTTATCATGAATCAGTAATATATCGATGTTTTTTGATATATTTACTGATTCATAGTCAAGCTTTTTAATAAATACTAGGGGCTCCGCCCCTGTTCGCTTCGCTTCACCAACCCCGTTAGAACGCTGGAAATAATAGCGGGAAAATGATAATCATATCACGAGTGAAGAAGAGAACGAAGCGGAGACGTTACGTAAGCATAGTACAACTATGTTATTAGAGTTTTTAAAGTTAAACGTGATTGATGAATTTAGTCGAACACTTACATATGATAAACATACCATACACTATATGTGGGTTGAAACATCACCTAGGCTGTGCAAGAAAAGAGAACGGGTCGTAAAAACAATAAGTCGATTACCTGCTGTATCTCCAAAGAATTATATTTTAAATAAAAATTAATATTAACCCCACGTTCTAATGGGGTTGGTGAAGCGAACAGGATCCATCCGAATTTTACTTTTTTATTATTTTTTTTAATTTTTAATTAATTTTTTATTTATTAGGGTACATTAGGGTAGATAAATGGAAAGTATGAAGTTGTTAGATATTAATTAGCTTATACTTGTGTTATAGTATTATTAGATATTAAAATAATTGGAATTGTTGATTGATATTGGATTAATGATTTTGTAGAAATAAGAATAATAAAAGAAAATAATGCCAAGACCAAGATTAGATTTGACAGATTTTTTAAAAAGAAAAGACTCATAATCCAGCCGGGACCGGGAAAAAATTTCTTTATATTGCCATAATTCAATATGCATAATCCAAAAATAAGAAAGTTTCTATAGCATGGACAGGTATGGCAGCAATAATCCTTCCGCTCGGTCGTACTGCACACAAGACCTTTGGGTTATCATTAGGTGATATTCAATAAGGCCATGGTCTTAGGTGGAAGACCGCTATTAAACAACGAATATTAGAAACAGATGTATTCATATGGGATGAAGCATCAATGATACTTTCAACAACTTTGTCTGCCATTGACAAGTCATTGAAGGATTTATGCCGATCTACTCAACCATTTGGAGGGAAATCGTTTTTATTGGGTGGTGATTTCCGTCAAGTTTTACAAGTTATTAAGCCTGGTGGAAAAGCAACCATCTTAGAATCCACCATTAAGGCCAATGAATTATGGTCAAACTTCGGTCAATTTAAACTTTCAAGGAATATGCGAGCTACCGAAGATGCTATCGCATTTTCAAATTGGCTATTATCAATTGGAAATGGTGAAGTTACGAAATTTAATGTACCTGAAGACATGCAATGTGACGATTTAGTTGAAACAATGTATCCATGTGGGATTACTTCCTTGCAAATGGCAGAAAAATCTATTTTAACAGGTAGAAATGACGATGTTAGGATAACCAATATGAAAATATTGAATAAACTTCCCAGGGATATAGTCACTTGTATTGGAATAGATGAAGCAACGGCTTGTGGAACAGATCGAACTGATGAATCAGATGAAACAACATCTCTTGCTTATCATTCAGAGTATCTCGCATCAATCACACCACCCGGGCTTTCCACCACAAAAATTTAATTTAAAAGTAGGGGCAATTGTGATGCTAATCCGAAATCTTATTATTACAGATGGTACAAGATTAATCATACGTAAGATAGGGATTACAATTTTACATTGTGAAATTTTAACTGATGATCACAAAGGCGAAAAAGTGTCTATTCCACGAATAACTCTGCATATGATGGATCATGTCCATTTATACTTCAGAGAACGCAATTTCCGGTTAGACTTGCATTCGCAATGATTATTACAAAAGTCAGGGGCAGAGTTTTGAACAAGTTGGATTATATTTTACACCAGCTCACCCTATTTTTGGACATGGCAAACTATATGTGGCCTTATCTAGGTGTAGATCAAGAAAGGGAATATTAATTCAAGTGGAAGGAAATGTAATAGATAACATAGTATACAAAGAAGTTTTGAGTTAAAATAAATAAAATAATTTTTTATTAGTTTGGCTGTTTCTTTTCTTTGTAATTGGACAAGTCGTTTTCAACTTCTTCAACTATAAATATTGATTTTTTTTCAGTTGTCTTTTTTAATTTTTTTATGATGTATTTATTCTTTTTTATTTATCGTTCTATATTACTTAGTTATGTAAACATATTAATAGCCCCACTTTAACCCCACGTTCTAACGGGGTTGGTGAAAAATAAAAAAGAATAAAAAAAATTAAAAAAAAATAATAATAATAAATAAATAAAGTTAAAATAATAAAATTAAAAAAAAATTTAAAAAAATAAAAAAAGAATAATAAAATAAAAAAAAATAATAATAATAACAAAATAATTAAAAAAAACAAATAAAAATAATAAAATTAAAAAAAAATAATCATAAAAAATAAATAAAAATAATAATAAAATAAATAAATAAAAAAAAGTAAAAAAAGTAAAGTACCTTTTTTATATATAGCGAGATTATGTCAATTAATTGTTATTGATTTTTTCATACACCTTTTTTAATTGAATTTTCTACAGTAAAATGTCTTGTCAAGTAATTGTGAGTATTTCGAAGATGAAGAGAACTATTATTTTCAGCAAGATTTATCCACTATCATCGTGATATGAGACCTTAAAATGAAAGACTTGGGAACAGATGGTTTTTGCAAAGAGGTGGCCTCCAGACCTCATTTCACTGGATTCATTTAACTTCGACTCATCAAAGATAAGTTTTCTCTGATAAGTTTTTCTGATATTTCTGCATCTCTGATATTTAATTTGTACTTTTAATCTGTAATATATCTAAACTATATACCTTTTTTATAATCACGCAAAGTGTATATAAATTGTTTTGGGCACTCTGTATTATCTAATTAATGAACAGTTAATTTTATTAAACTTCAAGATCATACTAATTTATGAAAACCTAGAAAGAAAGACTTCATAATTTTCAAGTTAATTATTATATAATCTTTTATTAAATTATAAATGATATAATATGTAATAGTTCATTTCCTATATTATAGATGTTCTAACAAAAAGTCAAGTAAACTGTATTTTCTGGACATTAATTTGTTATAATTAATTATCTTAACTGTTTAATTATTTCATGTGATTGTTTTTGTTGTAAATTGAAATTTGTATTTTGTAAAATTTATTAAATGATTTTTGTTTTAATTTGAATTAAATTTATAAATAAAATAATTCATTTTTTTTTATTATATAATCTTTTATTAAATTATAAATGATATAATATGTAATAGTTCATTTCCTATATTATAGATGTTCTAACAAAAAGTCAAGTAAACTGTATTTTCTGGACATTAATTTGTTATAATTAATTATCTTAACTGTTTAATTATTTCATGTGATTGTTTTTGTTGTAAATTGAAATTTGTATTTTGTAAAATTTATTAAATGATTTTTGTTTTAATTTGAATTAAATTTATAAATAAAATAATTCATTTAAATTAAATTTTAAGTATATTGTGTTAAGCAAAGAAAAAGGCCTAATAATGGAATTTTAACATTAGTTTTAATATTTAAAAATAAATTCGAAATATACATGAAAGATATAAAGGTCGATGGAAAATGAAAAAATATAGAAAGTTTTACAGATTTGTAAAAATTTTAATTTATAATGTTTGACCATTAAAAGTAAATATGTGACCGATTTTGTCATTGAAAATAAGTTGTAAGATGTAACTAAATATAATTAAAAATTATTTTTGTTTAATTTATTTTTTAAATATTTATTAGTTTCATGCTAGTTGTAAGGAATAAGTTAAATAAGACATACTTATTTAATTAACTAATTTAAATATTGTATATTAATTAGTTTAGAATTTAATAAGTACAGTATCTAAATAATAATTGTGAATAATATATTAACAATTTAAATATAAATATAATTATAATATAATTATATAATTTAAATTAATTGAATGAATGTAGAATGAAGTATCTGAAGTTTTCTTTCTCAAGATATTGTTGGCATAAAATAATCCTTTTGTTTGAATATTGTAAATAATAAATATTTAAATAGTGTATTTTTAGTTAATTTAAATGGATACAATCAACACACGGTAGACACAATCTAACATTAATTACTAGGATTTATTATTTTTTTTATTAAATGCAATTTTTATTAATCACTTTGTTGGATATCCGGGAAAGAGGAAAATTAAAACAAGATAAAACTGTCCCTGTTTGTTCAGCGCGTGGTTCCCTGGATACCTAAGATGACCTTAGCTAATTTCCCTTATGTTTGCCCGTGGCGATGCCACACGTTGGTACTGCGCACATAGGTCGGAATTTACTAACAGGTGAGCCCCTACCTTAGGACTACTCTTAGTAAACTCGCAGTTCGGGTTCAAAGGTGCCGTAGAAGGGCTTACCCTGGTTCAGACATACAATGTGGTGTGACCCTGGTCCAAGGGGACGACCTTGCTAGAAAATCTCACTGTCAGACAATCACTCGTCAGTTACACACTACATATCAATCCCAATCAATTACGCTAAAACACAGATAGAAATTTTATTATAGTGAGCTATATTACTGACACATGTAACTTAGTTCGATACGATAGAAAAAACAGAACAGCAAAAATTAAATAAAACATGATGTAAGCTGAGCGTAAATCACAAGAGTTAATGACGAAAATCACCAGAGTTAACAAAAGTCAGGGTTTTGCCGTTTCTTCCGCGGTTCCGAGAAAGACTTCTCCTTCGGCCAACATTTCGTCAATATCTACCGGTAATTGGCGATCTTCTAGGAACCTTGTTCCTCTTGCTGGGAAGACTCGGAATATCTCCTTGGCAGGCACGGAGTGTGGGGCTGTGATCTCTTTGATAGTTGATTGTGCGACCGATAAGGATACTTCTAGTGCCGCGATAGCGTTTCGGCATTTTTGATTTTTCTCGGATCGCGTAAGCCGTTTACGCTTCCGCATCGTCGACGAAATATCAGTAGGAGATTAAAAATTTGGAAGAGGAAGGGCTACATTTGGAACGCAGACCGACGGGCCATTCGATGCCGGCATAGAACTCATTTGTGGCGGGGAGAACCACGTGCCCTCGTATGTATCTATACGCTTCTTCAGAGCCCCGATATATACATGCAGCTTTCGGATATCCTCATTCTTGTCTGCGCAAGAAAGTAGGGGCGGAGTTCTTTATTTGGAACGTTGGGTGCTGACATATCTAGAAAATAAGAGAAGATCTCCCATCAAAATCTGTTACAAGCATTTCTACATTCTAATAAGGTAAGCTAGTTCTCACAAGATGTAACGGTAACTATCCCTTTCAATTATCAGAAAAAGAAGACTCCTCAGGAACTAACAGATAGAACCCCCATGCAAGCCATACCCATTCGGGTTTATTTCGTACGTAACGGTTCAGCACTCGACAATCAGTTGACGTATAATCTCCAGTCGTCTCGGTGAAGGAAAATCATAACTATCCGCTGAACGATACCGTCTTCCCCCCTCCATTATCGTTTATTAGCCCTCAACTCAGTTATTACTTCCAAACTCAATCATACCCATACTGGGGTTGCCCTGTAATAAATAGGATGGAGGGTAACCCGACCTAATGACGGATTACTACGATTTATACCCTACTACCCAGTGCCAGATACTCTCGACACTAATTTACCCTTTAACCAATATTATAATATCTTTAGGCTAAAACGTTTCAGTAGAGTTGAATAAACGACAAATTTATTCACAAATTTATTCTTAATTAAAACTTAACTTAATATAACATATCAATAACATATTTTCAATTTCGGTTTCAATCAAAACTATCCAGAGTTAGATAAGGTCACTCAAAGGAGGGTTGGGAGAGATTTGATCGAGTCAAAATGAATAGATTCGAAATTTAATCAATAATTTATGTTACCAAACTTTAAAATTTCTCCGTCGGGTCAAAAAAAAACGTCTTTTGTCGAACCCAAAATATAATCTGTTAAATAATTCATATAGAAAATTTCGCGATGGTTGCACGAGTGGGTTGCTGCGTTACCGAAACTCGAGAGATTTGATTATGTGGTCATTTCTATTTTCCGGCGCGATTCTGGCGTGTGGTTGCAATCAATAACGTACGCGGGTGGATTCGCCAGTACTAGAGGTAAATATTTATATTGGTTTGATAACGATTTCAATTTCTCTATAGATTGTTGGCATTATCGGTGACTACCTCAGGTCAACGGGAATTATCGCGACGTTGGACTTTTAGATGTCTCAGTTGAAGAGTGGATTTAGCTACTAACACAAAAATTAGAGGCAATCGTGTTCGACATGCCATAGGCTTTTCTTGTCCGATTACCTAGCGGATTTTCTAAACGACTCCCTTCGGACGGAATGAACTTATCGACGTCGTATGATTTGTTACTCTGAGCGACGCGCCCAAGAAGCATGAGAACCTATTAAGATATCCGGCTGACGAAAAGTTTCCGATGCTCCTGGCGAACTTTCTAATCGAGATCTATCGACAAACACTCAATGAGAGCCTACAGGAATGCTTTTAATCACTCTTTTCTTGTTTCAATACTGAATTTCTCCACCCCTCGTGACACACCCAAGAGTCACAGGCATCGCTGCCCACCACTCTCACACCGTCACGAAGGACAGAGTCGTTCAACACCTTCCCAATTCAAATCAAAAACATATAAAAGTAAAATTATCAATCTGGTAAATAATGAAATATATTAATAATCAATTACCTGGTGGCCATGCCATTTGGAATCCCCAATCACGATGTCTCTACCCAATTCCGATCCATTCCATACATCATGACATTAACTCATATTCGTCCGGATTAACAAATTTTAACCACAATCATTTCAAACCATCCTCATCTCGGAGATTCTCCCAATCTTGTTGAACAAATACTTTTACGATTTCGAGAACCGCATTTTCCATTTCATAACGAAGTTTTCTTCTGGAAATTTTCCACGCTTTCAAATTCGGTTTGGCATTTTCCGACATCGTAATCGAAGCTTCAGATAGCACCGTCGCCAGAACCGTGAAGAAGAGAGTAGGTCCAAATGAATAAATTTATTGATCCCAATGGTTAAATAAAATAATACAACAATCGTACTCAATAATTAAATAAGATCATATATCAATCAAACAATAAAATCATCTTTAACCATACTTGGATATTCCTTCCGATGTTGATAAAATTAAATCGAAATGGACGAGTTGCTTTCCAAAAGATGATTCTGGACTAATAGATCCTAATGAGTAGTTTGGCCTTGTAAGTCGTCGAGTAACCTGGGCATTTATAATATAGATTCAAATGTCATTTTTAATTTTAAAAAATATTAAAATTTCATAAATTAAATATCTACTGTAAATTCTATAAAATTTCAATGTCACAAGATTTTATAAATTATTGCCATTTTCTAAAAAATTCCAATTGAAATTTTTTATTAGTTATGCAAATTTTTAAATAAATAATTATAACATTCTTTTTATCGGTTAATGAAATCAGATTTGTTTTAATATTATGAGAGTGAGATGAATCGATAGAAACTTATAATAAGTTATAGTCTTTCATTTAATTTAATTAAGAGTTAATTTATTTATTATTTAAATGAAGTGTAATTTATTGAAATCTATTTCATGAATAGATAGAATTTTATTATGATATCTCAATATCACCAATTTTTGTTGATAATATTTTACATGTATATAATTCAAGGTCTACCATATGGAATTCAAGCAAAGTTTCTACCTATTTATTTAAGAACTCGTGGGTTTTCTCTTAGCATATTGGGAGTAATGAAACTACTTTACTTACCATTAATACTGCGTACATTATATGCTCCAATTATTAATGTATATCTTTCTACGAAGCGCTGTCTTCAAATTAGTGTTTTACTGTTATTTGTTAATTTTATTTCTATATCATTTTTAAAAACATTTAATTTCACTTCTTTGGTTATTAATTTTGTTCTAATGAATTTTCTTTGTTCTATTCAAGATGTATCTTTGGACACATTGACAATGAGTGTTTTGAAAGACAATAATGTTAATGAAGGAAATGTAGCACAAGTAGTTGGATATAAAATCGGTGCTCTAATTGGTGGAGGAGTAATGATAACTTTTAGTCAATTTCTCAGTTGGTTTCAGTTGTTTTTTATAGCAGGATTATTTTATGCGTTTGGAGTTTTTTTTACTCTAATATCCAGTGGATTCTCAGATGAATATACTAATTCGTTTTCAGCTTTTCATCAAGGTAATATTATTTTTAATCATTTATTTACATAATATAACCTTTTAATTTCAATTTGAACTATTTTTTTGTTATTGTAGTTGAATACAAATTTTACTATACAAATGATTTTTTTTCATAAAATGATTTTTTTAGAGCTGAGTAATTCTTGATTTTTTTAAAAATTAATCAAAAATTTTTTCATGAATGTTTTATCCTTTCCTATCCTCATTATTTTCTGCCCCCCCCCCACCCATTCCAAACCCCATATAATTGCCAAATAATATAAATAAATAAAAAGTTTCATTTCCCAGTAAATGTTGATGCTATTACCAGGTATGTAACACTACAGCTAAAATCTGTCAGTTCACTTGTTTCCAGTATGATAAAGTTCCATTCACTTGTAATTAGCCTTTGAATGATATTTCTCGAAGCAATTGGCCTTACACAACTTGCAATAGAACTGAGTAAAATGGCGGCCGCTCTTCACCTTGCGATTGCTGCAGACCTTGCAATATTTTTCATCTGAAATTAAATAGAAGATTTATCATCAACTAATCAATAAGAAACATCAACGTGTATTTTGAACTAATCCACAAACATCAAAATACACCAATCATATTTGAAAATATGTAAAAATATTCGAATCTGGTCCTCACCTGAGTATAATCCACACATTTGTCTTCATGAATATCATTTTCGTGTATCAGCCGCGTGTTATTCACGCCAAAATACGCCAAAATCATCGTTCTTTGGTTCTTCCAAGTGCAACTTGAACTTTATATACTGTTAGGATGTTCCTTAGTTATGTGTGTATTATATTTGTCTTATATTATATGTATTATGCTATATATATTATGTTTGTATTTATGTTCGTGAATGCGGTAAGAAATATTGTAGTACCCAGCCGAGTCTCCAGTAAATAAACTGTCTCGGGACAGCTGGGGTGAATGTATGTAAGAATATATAAAAATACAATACTAAATTAACAATAACGGATATCCAACATAAACTTTTATTTAAATAAAAATCGTAAAAACCTTATGTCCGGAGGTAGATTAACTAGGATTTGAAACTTGGCCTTGCCTGGATAAAAGACTGAGAACTTGCAGTTTAAGATAGATTGGCCTTTGCCTAGATATAGGACTGAAAACTTGCAGTTTAAAATAGTTTAATCTGAATTTGATTCCTTCTTTTGTCCTAATACTGTGTTCAATTAATTAATTAATTGTAGGGATTTGACTCTTTAACTTGTTCTTAGAATTCTTATTATTATTTTCGGAATTTCAACCTTTATCCTTGTTCTCGTATCCGAACACAAATCCTGGCCTACAAATAATTTTGAACTTGATATCTACTTTTATAAGGAACTTGAATATTTAATTAACGGTTGGAATTGGAATTGAGGACTTTGTTGGGGTTCAACAAGAGAGGCACAAAAATAAGGTGAAAATTGACAAAAACACCAAATTCAAAATAAAAATTTAAAGTACAAAATATTAATTAAAAATCAAAAATTTTAAAAAATGAATATTTTCTGGGGGAAACTGGTATGGGCGGATGCTAAATAATGAGACGAGTTCAGCTGTAATAAAATAAAATCAATGGGGGGTCCCTAAAAGGAATAAATTACAAAAAACAAAAATTAATAAAAAATTAATTAACTAATGGAAAACCCGAGCTAATGGGAAACCCGAGCTAATGGAGAACCCGAGCTAATGGGAAACCCGATACAATGGAAAACCCGAGCGAATTGAGAAATCCAATTTTGGGAAGGCAATTAATTTAGCCGGAGAAATCCAATTTTGGGAAGGCAATTAATTTAGCCGGATAAAAAGTAATAAGCGCCGTCAAAGAAAATGAGCAAATTCCCTTCAATTAAATTAGACCTCCAAGAGGAAGCCCGGGGGGAAATAAAACCAAAAATAATTGGCAAAAATAAAGTCAATTACCAAGCGAGTATAAAAGCAACTGGCAAGAAAACAAAATGCCAGTTGGTCGAAGAAAAGTTAGTAGGATTAAACGAGTGAGTTAAAGGATTTAGGAGTTGTGATAATTGGAGATTTATTGTATCATTGAAAGGTGCAGATCAGAGTTATTAAAGATTGAAATTGTTCAATAAAGAGTGTAATCAACCAGTGTACTTGTATTAGACTTGAATAAAATTATTGTGTTGGGTTATCTTGATTTTGATAAAGAACACCAAGGAGTCAGATCGTGATACCGACTTACATTAAAAACCCAACATATTTGGTGAGCCCGACGTGATCAAAAGTCGGTGAAAATTTGTTGAAATTGTGATAATATTTGAGTGATACCGAAGAATAAAAAGATCGGTGAAAATTTGTTGAGATTAGTAAAGTATCGGAAAAATTTGGAAAAAGATAATAATAATTAAATAAATAAATATTGAAGTGAAACGTTTATTTGAAAGTGGTGAACATTATTCGAGAATTATTAAAGTGGTGAATTTATTATTGAAGCAAAGTGGGAAAATTTGTAACGATTGATTGTTGAAAAGTCAAAATTAAAACGAAAGGTAAATTTTGTAATTGTAACACTTTAAATTTTAGACGAGTAAAGCCTGTGTTGACCCGATCATTTTATAAATTGAGAAGCCAAACACTAATAGAGAATTTAATGAGTACCCAAAGACTAACCAATAATACAAATAACAATGACGAAACACCTGTGTCCACGGTGGGCAACGGCAAGGAAGGCAATGATTATGCGAGTTGTCAAAAACTACCTGTAGATCAGTATGGTGGAGATCCGCTGGAATTTGTCGATTTTATGGCAGATTACTATATGTATGCGACGGCCTATGGATGGAGCCAATCGATAATGGTGAAAAGATTACCGCTATACCTGAAAGGAGCAGCCACAGAAGCGTGGCAACAAATTGATAAAAGAATAGTAGCAAATGACTGGACCAAGTTGAAAGACGCGTTAGCCACGAAATTAATCGGAGGGGATATCAAACGGATAATGCGACAGAAATTCTATAACCGCGTACAAAAGCCAGAGGAATCGGTAAGTGAGTTTGCTTATCATTTATCAACTCTTGCAGAGAAAGCGTTTGAAGTGAAACCAGAACAGGCCGAGATGGCAAAGCAGGTAAAATAATTATTGCAGGATCAATTCTTGTCAGGAGTAAAGAAAGAAATTAAAAAGGCTTTATGCTATGTTGATTTTAATGACTTTGATGAATTGATCAAAAAGGCAATGAAAATTGAGCTAAATTTAAAAAGCACACAGTCAAAATCAGAGTCGTTTGCAGTCATCTCAGGCGCAAGCGAAAGATCAGTAACCCCAATTAGAAACAATCGTTTTCAACAAACAAGTAGTCCATCACCAAAATTTAGATCCAAATTTGAGTCGAACAAGTCAACAGCTATTCAAATAGATGGAAAGGAAGGTCCCATCCAATGTAGTCATTGCCAAAGGATTGGACACCATGTTAACCAATGCTGGTTTAAAAATAGAGTACAGAGAAGCCCAATTCCGATTCAGTGTGATAATTGCCAAAGAATGGGACATGACAGCAATCAATGCTGGTCCAAAAATAATGTACAACGGAGTCCAAGGCAAATGTGGCCTGATTGGTTAAAAGGAAATGGTGCGAAAAGTTTCACTAAAGCGAACATTAATGAGCAGAGAACTAATGATAACTTACAATGCTTTAATTGCGGAAGAAAAGGGCATGTGTCACGAAATTGTTTTGCCAGGTCAAGATCAACATCAACATTCACCATCACCGCAGAGAGATAAAGTAAATCTACAAGGACAAATTCAATGTCATTCATGCAGAAGTTATGGACACATGGCTAGATCATGTCCAAGAAATATGGATAAATTCCAAAGGCCCATATTAAAGAAATCGATTAGGTTTCAGAGTGACAAACCGCAGATGGATAATGTAGCTTTTATTCAGCCAGATAATTTTAATGAAAGAATTGAAAGCGAAGTGAGAGAAATGGGTCGACGTTTGGATCGATTGATGTCAAAGTTTGAATCAGAAGAGGACTACAATAATCACATGATGTATGAGTCGCAAGAGGAATTGAATGAAAAGGAGTCGAAAAGGAGAGTTATAAAAGATGATTTAGAAAGTGAAAAAGCAACAATGATAATGACCAGAATCGAAAAACTAATTGGAAATAATGAAATAGAGTCGGCTAAAGTGATCAAATCGTTGAGAGAATTAAGTCAAGTATCTTTGAGTATGAGAAAGATAAAAAGTGTAATTAGCTTGTGCGTTAACTACTATAATATGAATCCAAAGTATAAAGAAGAAATTAAAGAATTAATGAAAATATTTGGAAAAGCTTTGAGAGAGAAAACAGGGTTAGATTCCATCTTTGTGGAAGTAGCAAACGAGGTTGATAAAAGTGTATTATGTTGTCGTTGTGAGGCAAATGATTGTGTAAATGATTTAAAGAATAAATTAAAAGAAAAAAGGAAGGATACATGATAGAGTTGAGATTTAATGAGAGATTGTTAGAAAATGACGAATTTTTGGTAGATTGTGGATTTATACCAGGGAGTACAAATGAATTAAAAATGGAAAATGTAATTACTAGTGATGAAATAATGAGTAGTAAAATAATAGACAAAAGGAATTCAAGGGAGATATTAGAGGAATTAAATGATGCGTTATATATTGGAGATGAAGATGAAATCAATGAGAAGTTACAGATTATTGAGAAATTAGAAATGGAGGAAAACGATAAACTAAAAATAGTAAATGCAATACGACCATATTTACATGTGAAAACCAGATATGCCAAGTTATTAAGAAGTTTATTGCAAAGATTGGGCAAGGAGCTCAGAAAGGCAAGAGTAGAGTTAAAGCCATTTTTGATAGCATTAGATTATGAGGGATATGGCTAAACGGAATATGTAGACGAGCATTGGTGTGCAAAGGTCCGAAAATTGCGGAAGAGAGCGGCTGAAACGCTGGGAAAAGATGGAATTATTATAGTAATGTACAAAGGTGAAGAACTTGACGATGATGAATACCTATATGATTGTGGGTGTGTACCACAAGAGCTGGATGAAAACGGATATTTGATCCGAGATAGACGAGTGGGATATTTAGTGAACCATATAGTCGTAGTAAAAGGAGTGAGTTTAGAAGTAAATATTGAGTCTAACAAGCCTGACACAGAGGAACAAGATGAAAGAGTTAAGGGAAATAAAGAAATTGATGAAAGCGTTAGTGATAATGAGCAAAAAGATCCTGATAACAAAGATCAGTCCACAGAACCAGACGTACAAGGAGAGCCACTTGTACCTGAAGGCGAAATAAATGGTGAAATCAAAAATAAGAAAGTTAGAACTTTATATGAAATAAAGAAATATTTAGTGAGGCTAGAACAGGACGTCGACGAAACTAAGAAAATGTTGAAACATCTCGTTAAAGCAGTATATCCAATGTTCGACATAGAAATAGAGGTAGATGATGAACTGAAAGAAATAGTTAAAGAGATGAAGAATAGGCTTCCTGAAGTGATGCAGAAATTTGGGGAAGAGAATACATTTTGCGAGAGATCAGTAATTGAAAATTTGGCAAAAAATGAAATTAATAAGGAAGTTATAATAATAGCTTTAACTTATGTTGTTTTAGAAATTGGAACGCATACGTTCGCAAGGTCAGACAAGTTAGAAAATTTGATAGACATCGCTGCCCGGCTAGTAAACGAATATTTAATGAGCTGGGTAAACGAAAAAGGTGGTTGGAAAACACTGTGTTCATCTCTAACAGAAAAGAAAAATGAGAAGCAAGAAATGAGTCCACCCCAAAGACGAGTAAATGAAAGGTTAAGCCAGAACTAAGAAAAACTATGATATTTCCATGGGCGATGTTTATGGTGATTACGTTTTGTGCAATAATTACACAGACATCATCTTTAGTTGCGTACGATTGTTCCCAAACTGAAATGGGAAAAGTTTATTCGGTAGTAGATATGTCGGAATGCCCAGGTGCGTATCCGAGCAGTTTAAAAATAGAAAACGACGTAAAATATTATGTGTATCAAGAGTCTGATCTGCGAAGAACTCAAGTGAGAGTGTATTGTCAAACATACAACATTTGTATTCTATTGTGGTAAATGGAGCCATACGTCACTCATAAAAATGCATGCGATACCTAGGCCAGTCGAGGTGCTTCCAGAAAACTGTCTAGCAGCATTTCAAACAGGAGAATTAAAAATAAGTCCAGAAATTCGTTTAAAGACAAAATTGAACCATAGAATACGAGAAACAATAATTGTAAAGGGAGTTATGAAAGCAAATGGCGACTGTGAAGGTGAACCATATAAAATGAAACGGTAAAATTATTCAGCAAACAGTGGTGCTAGAAGAGTATCTCACGGAGTTGAGAGAGTTCGAAGGAGCTTTCGATGATGATACGGGATAATTACAAACTCATCCATTCTGTAATATGAAACAAACACATTGTCAAACAGGGGAATCGATTCTTGTTTATAATGTAGAAACAAATAAGTGTAATTTAGCGCACTTAAAAACTATGAACTTTAAAGAGCTAGTAGGAGAACAGTTTAGAGATAAACCAGATAATTTCAATATGAATTATAGACCAAATAATACCATTAAATCAACCCCAGTATGGACAAAGCAAATGGGAACAGTTTTAATGTCTACGTTACCAGCAGATGGAATGCGATTTATAAAAAAGGAAATCACAAATAAATGTGGTCGAATGGTATATGTAACAAATTATAAAGGTGTTTACGTGTCTAGAAATGTTGTGGAAGAAGCAAAAATTAAAATTAACAGAGATGACATTAAACTTACTCATTTTAATAATAAAATTGATTATTTGTTTCATTTTAGTCAAAACATCATGGAAAATGTATATAGAGAAATGATTCTGAACGATTGTAAGTTGAATAAAGAGATTCTCCGAAATCGGATGGCGATGGCAATTACGAATCCAAATTTAGTAGCAACTATGCTAATATCAGAAAATGGAGTGTTTGCGAGAATATTTGGAGAAGCATTATACAGTTACAAATGCAAAGAAGTCACAGTGAAAATTGCCAAATACGAAAAATGTACGAACGAATTACCAGTAAGCTTTGGGGGAAAGGTACGATTTATGGAACCGATAACTAGAATCTTGCTTGATGAACAAACTAAACCAAAACTTTTGCAATGCAATCGATTATTAGCCCCTTTATACCGATTAGCTACAGATTCATGGATAGCCTTACCAGATTATCGTGGGGTCAAGACTTCAGACAAACTAGAATTAACAAATTTAGAATACCTGATAAATTTCACATCACTAAACAAAATGGCACAAATGGGCTTGTATGCAAGCGAAGATATCGAAGAAGCTCAAAGGAATTTGTTGTTTCCATCCAAAAAGGAACGGATAATTTCAGAAATGATTGACACAGTATTACCGAATGGAGAAGGAACAGTAAATTACGAAAATTTGCTAACACCTGATCATTTCAAACGAGCTACATATAAAACGATGGAAAAGATTTGGGGCAAGTTCATGTTTTTGGGACAAGCATGTGCAGGTTTAATTGGAATTTACGTGATTATGATAACGGCAAAGGTGGTAGTGTCGCATATGTTGTCAGTACATCGAATATAAGCAATATCGGGATGGTCATGGAAATTAGTTATTGGTTGTATTCCACTGTTGGCTAGATTCTTTATTACAGATCATCAATTTAAAGAAATGGCAAGAGTAAGGGCACAATTAAGAAATGGCCGTAAAAGTGAGGAATCTACGTGTCAGTCGGAAGATAAAAACGACGATCATAATGATGATAACAACAACGGAGAATCGGAGCATAAATGCTTTCGAAAAAGTGTAATAAAGAGTAAAGTAGAGCCAGAGTCCAGGTTCTTGCTTGAACCAATGCCAAAATTAAGCGGGATTGATACTCTTAGTAGATGGTATACCCCGACATTTAGACCAACCGCACCAGTATATCCAAGTGAAAAACTAAAAGAGATGAAATCGGTCGATAATATCACAATAGAATTAGAGAAGATTGAACCAACGAGTGCGGAAATTGAAAGAAAGAATATACTTGGTCTACCATGCAGCTATGTACTAATGACAACAGTAGTAGGAGGAAAACAACCTCGAATAAACATACAGTTTAACAAGAGAAAAGTGGAAGCTTTATTAGACTCAGGCTCAAGTCACACTATAGTAGCGGAAAGTTTCTTGACGTATCAGGAGAAAGCCAAAATAAAACCAACGAACCACATTATTAAATCAATGTCACATAATGCACTAAATATTGTTGGAAAATTAGAAGTTAAACTGATAATTGGGGATCAAGAAATAATTCATTGGGTATCAGTGATGAGAAAAAGTCCTGTAAAATGTCTTATTGGCATGGATGTCATGGAGCAACTACATGGAATCTCTCTTGATCTGAGAACTGGAAAACTAATAAATGGACAAATGGGTGAAGTAGTGCCTGAAGTAGGAGAGGTATTTCTAAACCAAACATTGGAAGTACCACCAAAAAGCGAAGTGAGACTAACAATTAATACAATTCATGGGTTTGGTTTACAAAAAATTTAAAAAATGATTTATGTTTTTGATAGTTTTTATATTTTCATGCATCCAGTACAAAAACAGAAGATTGAAAATAATATATCATAAATATCAAAATAAAAATATGGCATAATTTAAATTGACCATAGATAAGGTTAACAAATTCCATCATAATCACTTTCAACTTCATCATCACTCTCAAAAATCTCTGAAAAAAATATGTAATGTGTGGCTGAATAATTTTTACTGGTGCTTCTTCATCACTTGAATAATTTCCTGGCACTTCATTAGTCGCTTGTGGTTTCTGGATTATGGTTATAAAATCAGTGAGAAGAGCCTGTTTTGATATTTTTTAAGTTCTTTCTCGACTTCTCGGTAAGAAGCTAAACATTTTTCTATCTCGCGTTGAATTTTCAGACTACGGTCCATTGACGGATCATTGTCAAGGAAATGGTTTTCTAATTTTTTAGCCATCTCAAAATCCTTCTCTTAATGATTTGAGTGTGAAGTTTTGCTCTGCCGCATCACTCTCAGTATCAGTGTCTGAGCTTGGTAAATCCGTATAAGTTTCGTTAACCATCGCCTCTAACTCCTCTTCTCCCAAATTTGGTTCGGCTAGCAATTCTTTCACATCCCGAATGGACAAATCTTCAAATCCTTCTCCGCCTAAGAAATGAGCTAAATCGACAATAGCACGATATTCATCCAATACTGCTCGACCACTATAAAATCTTATTGGTTTTAAATTTTATCTTAACTGAACTGATTTAAATGATTTAAAATTTAAATTTACTTAATTCTGACAATTTTTATTTTTTAGAAATCACTTCTTTTCACTTTTATTTATTAAAAATCAATTTTTATTTTTAAAAATCACTTCTTTAAAAGGCTTCTTTTCACTACAAGAAATCAGTAATGTATGACTTGAATGGTTTGGACATAAAATATACAAACATAAAAAACAGTTACTGCGATTGAGAAATTTGAAAACGTACATTACATATGTATACATATTATAAAAAAACAAGCCACTAAGATTTTACAAATTTGAATTTTGAAACCGTGTTAATTAAGGGTTTTCACAATTTTGAAAGCCGTGGTAAATAATATACTATGCAGATGTTATGAGGGTCTCAGATGAGGAGTACATATTTGAGCCAAATCAAAAGTTGGTTGAAAAATACGATATGCCTATGTGTGATGAAGTAGTGAAAGTCCAAAATAAGTCAGTACCAGTTAGAATAGCGAATTATAGTGCAAGATCCGTTGAGATAAAACCCCAAAACCAAATTGGGAAAATTAACAAAAATAAAATCAGAGGAAGCTCAGAAATTACCGAGAAATATAAAAATTTATAAAGAACCTCAGATCACAAGCAAAGATTTAACGGATTTGCAAAAACAAGAATTTGGTGCATTATTAAAGAAATATAGAAATGTATTTGCAAAACATGAGTATGATCTGGGACTCACTCAGGTGATTGAGTATGAAATACCATTACTCAACGAAACCCCAATAAAATTACGGCCGTATAGAATACCATACATACATCAGGAAGAAAGTGATCGGCAAATCAAAGCAATGAAAGAATTCAATATAATAAGAGATAGTTCCTCACCATTCTCATCATCAATAGTAGTAGTTAAAAAGAAGGACGGTGATTTAAGATTTTGTGTCGACTATCGAAAATTGAACCATGTAACGAGAAAAGATACATATCCTAATCCTGTTCCACAGGAAATGTTCGATCAGATGGGGGAAGTGCAATATTTTACGGTAATAGATCTTAATAAAGGATACAATCAATTTAAAGTCAAAGAGGAAGATAGAAGGAAAACTGCATTTTCAGATGGGAAGGGTCTATATGAGTTTAACGTGTTACCATTCGGATTAACAGGAGCACCTGCTACATTTCAGAGAGGTATGAATTTTGTTTTGCGCGATATACCACATGCATTAGTGTATATTGACGATATAATAATATTTTCGAATAGTTTTCAGGAACATTTGCAGGATGTGGAAACAGTATTCAAGCGATTGTTAGAAGCAAACTTAAAAATAAAACCCTCCAAATGTGAATGGGGGAAATCTGAAGTCGTTTATGTGGGTCATATCATTTCGCGTCGAGGTCTGCAACCAAATCCAGAAAATGTAGAGAAAATTGAGAAATATCCTATTCCCAAGGATGTAGATCAGGTTCGACAATTTCTGGGATTAGCTAGTTATTACAGAAAGTTTATTAAAAGTTTCTCACGTGTCGCACAACCTTTGAACATGTTATTGAAAAAACAAGCAAAATTTAAATGGACAACAGCTCAGCAAGAAGCTTTTGATAAACTCAAAGAAAGCTTAATAAAACAGCCGATATTAAGATGTCCGAACTTTAAAAAACCGTTTATATTAATGACAGATGCCAGTAATTTCGCATTAGGCGCGGTATTAGGACAGCAAGTAGAAGGGGAAAAAGATCATGTAATTGCTTATGCCAGCAGATCATTGAAACCTCATGAAAAAAATTATTCGACAATCGAAAAAGAAACGTTAGCATTGGTATATGGGATAACCACTTTTCGACAATACCTAGTGGGCAGAAAATTTGTTGTCTTTACGGATCACAATCCGTTACAATGGCTAATGAAGCACAGAGATTCGGCCAGTAAATTAATTAGGTGGTCAATTGCGTTGCAAGAATATGATTTCGAGATAAAGTATCGTACAGGAAAGTCAAATGTAAATGCGGATGCTATGTCGAGAATACCCGTAGAAAATAATGTTTATCAAGAGGAAAATAATTGCGAAAATACTATATTCATGGCAATTAAAACGGTAAATAATATAGAAAAATTACAAGATGATCAGGAAAATGACGAGGAATTAAATCAGTTACGTCAACATGCTGTCTCAATCAAAAAGGAGAGTGACTGGAAACATATTGCCGAAGAGAACCATAAATACATTATTCATGATGGTTTGTTTAAATGTGTACAAAATGAAAATTTGTTAATTATTGTTCCGACAAAACATCGAAAAGCATTACTGTTGTTGTATCACGATGGAGCATTAGGAGGGCATTTATCAGCGCGAAAAACATTATCAAGATTGAAACAGAAATACTATTGGAAAACGATGGAACAAGATGTCAGACAATGGTGTCATACGTGTGAGATATGCCTAACAAGACGAAATACGGGACGGAAAATAAAAGTTCCGCTTAAGCCTATGCCAGTGCCAAAGGCGCCAATGGAAATGACAGCAATGGACATCGTTGGTCCATTGCCGGAAACAACAAATGGCAACAAATACATTATTGTTTTTTGCGATTATCTTACTAAATGGCCAGAAGCTTATGCAATGCCAAATCAGAAAGCAGAAACAGTTGCGAAAATATTTGTGGAGAATATTATTTTTCGATACGGAGCACCAAAGAAATTACTTACAGATCAAGGAACAAATTTTCAGAGTGAATTATTTAAATCAATTACAGATTTATTTGGTATATTGAAACTTAGTACCTCGCCATATCATCCACAAACAGATGGTCTAGTTGAAAGATTTAATGGGACACTAATTAATATGATATCATCCTATGTAAATAGGAAACAAAAGGATTGGGATTTATTCATTAAACCATGCTTATTTGCATACCGGAATGCAGTAAATGAAAGCACTGGAGAAACACCCTTTTATCTCATGTATCTACGACGAAACAATATGCCAGTCGATCTAGAATTTCAGTCACCTATTTCCCAATATATGGATGTGGCAGATTTTAAATAGCTATGCATGAAAGACTACAGTCAGTATGGATCCAAGCTGGACTTAACATAAGGCATCATCAAGAAGCGTATAAAGAATGCTATGATAAACGCGCACGGGCGCATGACATTAAAATTGGAGATCTCGTGTATATAAACAAATCAGAACCAACAAAAGGCTTGTCAACGAAATTGCAACGACCGTTTAAAGGACCATATCTAGTGTGTGATACGACAGAGACTAATTTAAAATTGCGTCCACAAAACAATAAAAAGGCTGGGACAATCATTGTTCATGTAAATAGATGCAAGAAGATAATAGGAGAAGATGAACCACGTTATCCATTGAGATCAAAACCAAATAAAGATGCAGGGAACCCACTAAAAAACCCTGCTCCATTGAGTTACATCAATAAAGTTTTGTTGATTACAACAGTAATGATTATCAATATAATGTCAGTAAATGCAGTGAGAGTATTCCCGTTATATGCAACTAATACAGTTGTATTATTAGACAAAGTTCATATTTATTCAACATGTACTCAAATAGTTTGGGTTTATTATGCTGGAGGAGCAGAAGAAATAGAGATAAATAATCTAATAAACTATTTTGAACCCCCAATAAAATTGAACAGCACCAAAAATATTTATGTGGCTAGACAATTAACAATGAATTATGAATACCCTTGGTTAATTACGCAATTGGATTCGAAAAGTAATAATACAAAAATACAAAATCTTATACGCATTAATATTTGGACAAAGAGATTACATAATCGAGTATCAATTGAACCACTGGTAAATGGAATTGACATATATTGGGAACCCCAGGAATCCCAACAAGTAAAAGCAGTTTTTCAAAATTATGCGATAGATACATTGAATAGCAGAAAACCCTTTATAAAGTATGCAAATTTAAAATTACATCATAACTATAATATTCTGATTCACTATTATGAAAAATCTTTATACGAAAACGGAACTGAAATTGATAGTCAATGGATCAGAATACACTCTAGTCAACATATGATACGATTAGTTAATGAAACAAACCGGGTTACTTTTCACATTTTCAATCAATTAGTGAATGTTACCCGACAAGCGGAGCCCAATCAAAAAGCTATTTTATATTATTATGGAAAAATTCAATCGATATTAAATGAAAAAAATAAATCTCAAATATTAACTTTTCGTCAACGTTCACCAATATCGACGTCAAAATTTGTGTTCATTAAAATAAAATACTATAGACGTTCTCTATTTTCAAATTTATGGCAATTAACTTTAGTGGAAAATAAAATTGTGCAAATTCCATCTATTAACTCGCAGTATGGATATCGAAACAAATCAAATCAGTCCAACCGAACCCCTAGCTCTGTCAACGTAATCATCTTTTCTAGCATCAATGAGTCAATAACTAATAACGAAACCATATCGTCATTAAAAACTGACAGTGAAATTGTGTGTGTAACATTATTAATAACTACTCTCATTATAACAATCTCTCTCATTATTCTCATTATCATTGTGCTAATTGAATTTCGAACAATACCCAAACCTTCTACGAATCGATCCGAGGTTGCGAGACCTTGGGTCGTTTATGAAGAAACATTTGTGTAGTAAGACATAAATACTTTGCATGCAAAAAATTGATAAAGTAGTAGTAGTAATATAGTACAAATATTTTATGGATATTATTAATATTTTATTTTATTATGGATATGATCAATATTTCATTTTATTTTATTTGTGAATCTGCACTTTTCAATGTCAACGGAAAGAATCAATTTGATTGGTTAGCGCTGTGTTAAGGGGGAGAGAAAAACGGGGTTAAGGGAATTTTCATAGGGGTATTAAAAGAGGGTTAAATCCATTAAACTTCATTAATTTTGAGAAAAAAAATATATCAACAATTAACTAAACGGTAATTATTATTATTTATTTATATAACTAGTCGGTGGGACGGTATCCTTTGGGTACCCCATCTCAACCCTAGTGTTAAAATTAAATTAACTTCAAATTTTAATTATATAACTATTGTAGAAAAAAAATGGAACAAATACAATTGGCAAGGTCGACCTACGATAGCTACATCAAAATGAAGAACAATCATGCCGGACAAAAAGTATACCGGATCAATGACAATCTCCAAATCCCAAATTATTTAAGAATTGATGACCGAAAAATGAAGATCCAAATGTTTACGATCATGAGGATGTCAAAATTGCGATTAGCAGAAGAAGTCGAGATGTCAAGGAAAGAAGAATATCATCTACATGTGATCAAGGGTACCGTTGAGGTACTGACGAATGACAACAAAGTGTGTTTGGAACTTAAAAAATTTACGTCGTGGAAGCTGCAGAGAGACTTCATGTGGAGAATGTTACGAGCAGCGAATGAAGAAACAACCATGGTAGTAGAAATCATAATCGAAAATGAAGCGAGCGAAGTTCCGCAGATGCAGCCAAGTGCAAGAGAAGATCCAATGTTGATGAAAATTTCGAAAGAAATGTTGAAAAGGAAAATGTCGTTTCTCAGAAAGGAAATGGATTTGGAAGAAATCCGCAACAGAATATTGTTTATTGATGCAGAATATGGCACGTCTGAACAAGGAAAAATGGTCCCTCTAGCACTAGCGATTATGAATTATTATGGAAAAATAATAAAGAATATATACTTGACTCCAAGAGGAAAAATTCGCCATTTTAATTCAAGGATTCACGGAATCACAGAAGTAGCTAGCAGGAATCAATGCGATCAATATGTGGCAACAAAGGACATCCAACAATTGACAGTTGGCAAGATACTAGTGGGCCATGATTTACATGCAGAATTGCAATATTTGGGAATATGGATTGAGTAATTATATGGCATTCGTGATTTGGCAGCGGCACCAGTACTCCAGAACAGGGGAGTAACCAGGAAAGGAGAATGGTTCAAATTACAAACCGTAGTGAGAGAAATATGTGGAGAAGAGACACAAATTGGTGTGCATTCGGCTCTAGAGGATGTGAAGAGCATTCGCAAGGTATATCAGAGAGTGGAAAATCAATGGATTGATGATATACCAATGCCCAAAAACCTACCATCAAAGAAATATTCGTTGGAGGAATATAAAAAACTTCGAGAGGTACCATCAGCATCAACTGCAATAGCGGAGAAAGTGGCACAAATTCTGGTTGACGATGTAATGGAAGCAGAACAAATTGACTTGACAAGCGAGGAGAATGTGGAGATGGAGACTGAAAATCCATTAATTCCATTAAAGTGGGCCACCGAATCGTTTTTGGAAATTTCACAAAAATGTGTTTCAGTAATGATAAGTGTTTCGATGGTAAGAATACACCCAACACTTGAGTATGGTCCAATGCCCGAATGTCGACAAGCGAGAAAAAGGAAAAACACTTCAAATATTGATGTTGGGGAGACTGTAACCATCGATGGGGTAATCTATGAACGGGAAGAAACAATAATACGATATCGGCATGGAACCAAACAATTGGAAATAAAAATGAACTAAATTAATATATATATATATATATATATATATATATATATATATATATATATATATATATATATATATATATATATATATATATATATATATATATATATATATATATATATATATATATATATATATATATATAATATTTATAAAAATAAATAATGTTGAACTCGCGTTGTCTCATTTATTAATTGGCAGCTCATCAGTTAAATCCCAAATAATTAAAGGGAAAAATGTATAAATAATAAATAAAACTTTTAATTTTGAAATAACAACATACACATTCCCAATTGTCGGGGTTTGGCTACCCTGGACAACAATTGGAAAGGTGTGGTTGTCAATAGCCATAATGGGCTGCGACAATTTATTATTAATAATTACAACAGGTAAAAGCTGTATAAAATAACTGTATAAAATAGATGAAATGGTTTCAGTTTAATAATTAGTCATGTAGGTGTATCAGTGAATGTACATCCACAAATTGGCAGTCAACTTTTCATTACCTCTACTTTTTAGATATAGTAAATATAGTATAATATAAATTTTGCACTCAAACTTGCCATGTATCACTTATTTAACAAAATTTATTATAAGTACATCACTTTAATCCCTCAGCAATCGCAAATTTAGATGTGTTTTTATTAAAATATTGTTTATTTAATAATATTCGAAATTAAACAACAATATTTTCGTGATATTATGAACACTCAAATACATCAATACTGTATCATAAGAACAATTTCTTTAAATGACTCTATGTCAGTAACCATAATTTTTCGGTATATTAGTTGTCGAATAATAACAAACCGATTTATTTTCAGTTAATGATGAAAATTAAAATTGAAATTTTAATAATATAAATTGATTATTAAAAAGACAATATAAAATATTAATTAAAGAATAATAAATATACATGATCCATTGTTATAAATTTAATATCACTGCCAAAATATTAGGAATTATATATCGTATTTGAACCATAAATTGAATTCAAATAATTTAACAATTTTTCTATTTTATTATAACAAATAACATGCAAAAAAAAACAAATAGATTAAAAAAAAAGACAAATAATAATTATTTCATTTTTTACATCAACAATATACTACAAAAAAAAATTGTAATCCCTGATAATATTTCTGTTATCATTATTATTATTATTATCATTATTATTATTATTATTATTATTATTATTATTATTATTATTATTATTATTATTATTATTATTATTATTATTATTATAACTTGAATTAGTTTGTATCATACCATTTTGCAGATATTTTCATCGAGAATTATTTGTTCAACACATCAAATAGTCAAACTAATTTATAATAACTAAATGTTATTATCAATTCGTTTCCTTAAATCTTTCAAATTGCTTTTTCTTTGGAATTTAGCGAAAAAGGAATTGTTAAAAATTGGTGATAAACATTTTTGATTTCAAAACTCTATTATTGAATCTTTTCTAAGATGAAAATGATTATAAATATTATTATTATATTCATTATTATTATTATTATTATTATTATTATTATTATTATTATTATTATTATTATTATTATTATTATTATTATTATTATTATTATTATTATTATTATTATTATTATAAATTTGTTCATTATTACTAATGTTAAAGGAACTTCTTGAGGTTGTAATAGATGAGATTTCTTATCTTGCCATTATATCTTGTCATACTTTAATAGAGCACTGGTAACCTTGTGTATTTTTTGTGCAGATTCCCAAATTAGATGCAATAATATGTTGGAATATTTATTATACAAATTATAATTTAAAATAATTTACTTAAAAATTGTCAGTAGATTATTATTATTCGCTTTTACGAATTATAGAGAAATACAATCAGATTACTTTTGTTATCTTATTTTTCTGAAGTTCATTAATAGTATAAGGCAGTGACGAGTTACGAAAGAAATTTTGCTAAGAAATAATTCAATTATCTTCTGATTAAAACTCGACAAAAGAGCTGGAATTTTCAGTGAATAATTAATTTCTTTCATAACCAGCCCTCACCTCCCATTAGCATGAAGTCTGTATTTGCTGATACATTACCGAATCCAACACTTGTCAAACCGCTGCAAGTAAAATAGAGCGCTGTAATAAAATAGTTGGATATTTCCGGTCCACCAGTCCAATTAGCGGAATAAGGCATGTTAATTCATACATCCAACCTGGAAGAAAATAAGCGAGTCAAAAAAAAAAGCATTATAAATATTTCCGTACCAATTAATCTCGTATTATCATTGTGTAACTCACGCATTCCGATATAATACCAGATACAGGCGAGCCAGTGAGCACAGAGACCAAACATCCCTATCAATAATGTCAATACCACAGCATAGGAACAAATCAAACGAATTTACCGCTAAACTTGACTGAGTAAAAAAAAATTAGTTGGTTTCGTGTTGATTGGACTCGCGGTGTTGATTGCATGGTGATTTCATTCGGGGTCCAATTTTTCGATATATTCATAATAGAGAATAACGGGGCAAAGGCTGAATTAAAAAGAAAATGACTGAAGTTGTGCGTTTATTTTAATATTAGTCGAGTTGTCGAATTGGATTTTTATACTGATTATTGCAGTCACGTAGTGTTTTGTCCTGAGATTTATTCGCCCGGCGTGTGTGTTGGGATGCTCTGAGAGTAGATGAATTCGAACAGAAATTACGGACGACAGAAATATTCCTGGTATTTTATTGGTTGGATTACTAAATAGAAAAAGAAATTAATTTTATTGGTTGGATTAGTAAATAGAAAAAGAAATTACCTTAAATAATAGGTGTAGTGATTTCTGAGTGGGTGTGTTGTTGGCTCTCCCGATTTTCTTTTGAGTAGTGGTGTGGTGGTTTTGATTGGACTATATTTTCTTTTCATCTCTATCCTTCGTCCTAAAAGAAAATATTGAATTAAAAAAAAAATGATGGGAAAGTTCTACTCGAATGGCTAGTTAGCAAATCGAATTATCTAGTTATCGTAGATAGTCGATTTTATGGAGTCCCAAATTTTTCATAGATATCAGGAAAATTAAATTAGTTTGCCAATCTAGTCATCGTAGATAGTCGATTTTATAATGGAGTCCCAAATTTTTCATAGATATCAGGAAAATTAAATTAGTTTGCCAATCTAGGAAAATAGATTTTTCCGAATTATTATTATTATTATTATTATTATTATTATTATTATTATATCAGGAAAATTAAATTAGTTTGCCAATCTAGGAAAATAGATTTTTCCGAATTATTATTATTATTATTATTATTATTATTATTATCATTATTATTATTATTATTGTTATTATTATTAATATTTATTATTAGAACAATTTCAAATTAATTTTGTCTGAATCAAAGTAAATAAAAAACAAATATTATAGGAAATTTATGATAAATTTGGGAAACTAATAATAGTAATATTTCGTTTAGTAAATTGAATTATTTAGAAACGTTTTCGTTTCTCAGTTAATTGCTTTTAAAGATGTCTTCTTTAAATTGGTGATTGTGATTAAAACATATTTTGGCGGTATGATTTTGCTGAGATCTTCTATTGAATCTGAAATATATTTTATTTCTGTCTGTTTAAATGCGCAAAAACATGATTTACTAGTAATTATTATTATTATTATTATTATTATTATTATTATTATTATTATTATTATTATTAGTATTATTATTATTATTATTATTATTATTATTATTATTATTATTATTATTATTGTTATTATTATTATTATTATTATTATTATTATTATTATTATTATTATTATTATTATTATTGTTATTATTATTATTATTATTATTATTATTATTATTATTATTATTATTATTATTATTGTTATTATTATTAGTATTTATTATTATTGTGGTTATTATCATTATTATTTTCCTAATTGATATTATTATTATTATTATTGTTATTATTATTAGTATTATTAGTTATTAGTATTGTGGTTATTATTATTATTATTATTATAATTAATATTATTATTAGTAATATTTTGTCGTTTTTATTATTATTGTTATTGTTATTATTATTATTATTATTATTATTATTGTTATTATGATTATTGTTATTATTATTATTATTGTATGGTAAATTAGACTTATTATATACATGCAGATTCGAGGTCGAATCTAAATTAAAGGGGGAGATATGTTGGGGTTCACCTGAGTATAATCCACACATTTGTCTTCATGAATTTCATTTTCGTGTATCAGCCGCGTGTTATTCACGCCAAAATACGGAAATAAAATCATCGTTCTTTGGTTCTTCCAAGTGCAACTTGAACTTTATATACTGTTAGGATGTTCCTTAGTTATGTGTGTATTATATTTGTCTTATATTATATGTATTATGCTATATATATTATGTTTGTATTTATGTTCGTGAATGCGGTAAGAAATATTGTAGTACCCAGCCGAGTCTCCGGTAAATAAACTGTCTCGGGACAGCTGGGGTGAATGTATGTAAGAATATATAAAAATACAATACTAAATTAACAATAACGGATATCCAACATAAACTTTTATTTAAATAAAAATCGTAAAAACCTTATGTCCGGAGGTAGATTAACTAGGATTTGAAACTTGGCCTTGCCTGGATAAAAGACTGAGAACTTGCAGTTTAAGATAGATTGGCCTTTGCCTAGATATAGGACTGAAAACTTGCAGTTTAAAATAGTTTAATCTGAATTTGATTCCTTCTTTTGTCCTAATACTGTGTTCAATTAATTAATTAATTGTAGGGATTTGACTCTTTAACTTGTTCTTAGAATTCTTATTATTATTTTCGGAATTTCAACCTTTATCCTTGTTCTCGTATCCGAACACAAATCCTGGCCTACAAATAATTTTGAACTTGATATCTACTTTTATAAGGAACTTGAATATTTAATTAACGGTTGGAATTGGAATTGAGGACTTTGTTGGGGTTCAACAAGAGAGGCACAAAAATAAGGTGAAAATTGACAAAAACACCAAATTCAAAATAAAAATTTAAAGTACAAAATATTAATTAAAAATCAAAAATTTTAAAAAATGAATATTTTCTGGGGGAAACTGGTATGGGCGGATGCTAAATAATGAGACGAGTTCAGCTGTAATAAAATAAAATCAATGGGGGGTCCCTAAAAGGAATAAATTACAAAAAACAAAAATTAATAAAAAATTAATTAACTAATGGAAAACCCGAGCTAATGGGAAACCCGAGCTAATGGAGAACCCGAGCTAATGGGAAACCCGATACAATGGAAAACCCGAGCGAATTGAGAAATCCAATTTTGGGAAGGCAATTAATTTAGCCGGAGAAATCCAATTTTGGGAAGGCAATTAATTTAGCCGGATAAAAAGTAATAAGCGCCGTCAAAGAAAATGAGCAAATTCCCTTCAATTAAATTAGACCTCCAAGAGGAAGCCCGGGGGGAAATAAAACCAAAAATAATTGGCAAAAATAAAGTCAATTACCAAGCGAGTATAAAAGCAACTGGCAAGAAAACAAAATGCCAGTTGGTCGAAGAAAAGTTAGTAGGATTAAACGAGTGAGTTAAAGGATTTAGGAGTTGTGATAATTGGAGATTTATTGTATCATTGAAAGGTGCAGATCAGAGTTATTAAAGATTGAAATTGTTCAATAAAGAGTGTAATCAACCAGTGTACTTGTATTAGACTTGAATAAAATTATTGTGTTGGGTTATCTTGATTTTGATAAAGAACACCAAGGAGTCAGATCGTGATACCGACTTACATTAAAAACCCAACAACTTTATTTTCAATTTGATACAACTTGCTTTAACTAGAATTAATATACGAAATCTTTTTTTCATCGAATTTTTTAATTTTTCAATATTTGTATAGCGATAATTTACCATAGTAAATTATCGCTATATAGTTTTTTAATTCTTTTTCTAGTGTGACCTACGCTCAATAAAATAACAAAGTGTCGCGAAACCTTATTTAAAAATAAATAATATATATATAACTGTACATTACATATACCATTACTTGTTGTTTTGATGTCTGAATATTTTTCAAACAGCAGATTATACATTAATTTTCATAGAATGCATGCCTGCTATAACTTGAAAGGACCATAATATACCATTTCCAAATTCAATCTGCTATTAAGAGAAAAATGTATACACTACCCGATGAATACACACACACATTTACTTGGAAAATACATCCGGTTCTATCCACAAACATCAAAATACACCAAACACCACTGAGATACATTTTCTATAGTGGTGGTTGGCGTGTAGAGCTATTCACTCACCAATTTATCAATTAATCATCTTTATCAATTTATCATTTATTAAATTGCTCATCATAAATGTATTTTGGAAACTTATTTTAGTCATTTTAGAAATGGCTTTCAGGTAAGATATTTAATTTTAAGTAAATTTTAAGGCTTGAATTTTGATCCATATAGATATGAGATCATTATTCAAGTTCTTAAATATTACTTTAATCAACAGTATAATTATAGATTATTTTTAATAAAATTTCAGGTGTTTTTTAGGAATTTTATGACATTTATTTTTAAGTATTTTGGAATTATTTCGAAAAAATGTGAGTCAGATATATTTTTAATTATAATTAAATAAATCAATCAATCACCAAAATTATTTTTCTAAAACATTTTAAGAAAAATCGCAGAATATGAATAAAATGATTTTTTTAATTTTTGTAATTTTTTTTCTGAGCTCAATATGAAGGGCTTCTTTCAGGAAATCAAATTTGGATTGAAAAGACATTGAACCAAATTTATCTGCTCTTGATATTTTCATTAAAAATATATTTTTTCTAAAAAATGTCTAAAATAAAGTTATTATAGAAACGTATCTCAGTGGAGCAATTCCACGAATCAAAAGTTTGTATGTGTTTTTTAGTATGTGTTGCGCTTGTGTGCAGTATATTATTTTTCTTCCACTTTTCAGATTTCTATAGTATAAGATGTATCTCACTGAATTATAAATGAGAACATCAACATGAAATCAAAGTAAGTATGTATGTTTAATCGTCCTTTGAAGCTTGTTCCTTATTATAATCATCCGCGTTTCTCGACGGAGCAACTTGTAGACTTCATCGGCTACCTCATAATCTGACAGACAAATGGAACCTGTATAATTAGCTGCGCTGATTTTCTTGACTTGAAATTTCTCAATATACTGCCTCATTTGCTGGTGGAGGACCGCTCGGTTTACAAAATTGTCGAAACTTTGACCTGAAAATATGTAATCTGACGAATCGGATCTAAAATCCAGCGGCAGCCACCCACCAAATAAATTTGATATTAGTTGGCCAAAAACACTATTTATGTTATCAGGACCTCTTGGAGTCATAAAAAGGAACCATCAGTTTCGTTTGTAGTATTTCCAACAGGAACATGACGAGTAATATGAGAAACATTCAAGGCATCATCATTATTTTCCATTGAGTTATCAGATTCAAGTCTTTCAATAAATCTATCCTTGCACGTCCCTGTTGCATTGAAGAGCATAGTAATTCGAGTTATTAATTGAATTCATTGAAGAAAATCCGAATATCAATTTTATTAAAATCAAATAGACATCAAAATCCCAAAATTCGATGTAAAACCATATATTTTCCAAAATGACAGGAATTCAAATCCAACAATCAATTTCTCCAAAACATAAAGCCACAAAGCAAAATTCAAATCACTAGCAATCTCAGAACACCAAAATTCCAAATCGATCAAAATGAAAATAATAATATTCATAATTGTCCGCGTCTGTGTGCGCACACAAAAGCCTTCAAAAAACAGTACAAAGCGCACACAGACACGAAAATCGATAATTAATCATGTATATTGTTACAGTTCTCAGTGATGTTTGGTGTAAGAAATGTACACACAATTTTTAATTAATAACGTATTGGTGTATCAGTTGGCTGGCTATGGAGAAATCACCACGCCTAAATGCCTGCTAAAAACCTGCTTAATAATTAAAATGTTACCCATTCTGGAGATAAAATAATTTATTATTAATATTACTCTTTATATGCCACGTAAATTTTATGAGCCAAATTAACGTACTTTCCAGTGATCGTGTTGAGCTGAAATTTGGAGAGTAGATTCGTTGTCTATTACATTGCATGCTATCAAAATTTCAGATCGATCCGACCACGGAAAGTGGGTTAATTTTAAAAATATTTATGTCGAATCTAGTGCTATTTCCTTATTTCAATATAAATTTTTATCTATTCATTAACTTCGGATTAAAGAGATTATGTTATATTATATCTAGAATATGTTATATAAGTTTGAACCAATAATTGCTATGATTATCATTATCACATTATCATGATCAGATGATTTAGAGTTTCGTTTGGTCACGCAAAAAAATGATTTTACGTAATAATAAATATTTCATAGCATTGGGAACGCATATTAAAATTTTAATATAGTGAAATATAGAGAGTTTCAAAAACCATGTTATTATGGTTGATTTTATAAATATTATTATCATCATTATTATTACTCCATTTCTAAGGTAAAAATTTACGTCTTATTCATGCAATATATTTTGTGGTTAAAATTAAAATTATGAGCTCATTTGTGATTTTCTAGGAGGTTGAGAGAATTGAATGTTGTTTTCCACTTTCCCCGTGATCCTGATTGCATATCACCAAAAATTATATGTACATCTATCCGACAGTGTATAGATTTGTCTGCTTATAGTAAATTGAATATGGACGTCGTTCTTAATATTTTACAGCTTGTAATAATGTCTGACGCACTCACAAATAGACACACACAGAATATGAATAATCACACCAGACACACAACAGTGATAACAGTGAGTTATGTTAATGAAGAATTGTCATTTTCTTAGAATATGGCTACTCGGAGAGAATTTACAGACTTTCAGAAAAGCATTATTTACGGATGTTACCTTTTTGGAAAAAGTCAGAGTAAAACTACTGCATTGACTGGCCATCCCAAAGGAACTATTAACTACTTCCTGGGGAAGTACCGCCAGGAGCAGACACATATCAACAAGCAACGCTCAGGCCGTCCTAAACTTCTGAGCATCCGTACACAACGGTAACTGAAACGACTTGTGGTGGTTCATCGTCGGTTTCCCTTTTCCCTTTTTGTGTGCAAATATAATACTGACCCTGTGCATGTCAGCTTGTCCACCATTCGTCGCGCATTACACTTTGATGGTTTCTATGGCAGATACTGCGCAAGGAAGCCTTTGATTACAGAAGCATTTCGTTGTCGCTTAAATTGGTGCCGGGAGAGAAAGACTTGAACAGCAGTACAATGAAGATCAGTCATTTGGAGTGATGAGTCACGTTTTACTCTTTTCAAATCTTATGAACAGCAATTCTGCTGGCGTCGTGTAGAAGAATGATTTCATCCTGACTGTATTCAGGCAACTGTGAAATATGGAGGAGTCTCCATCGTGTGGAACTGGCCTTTTAGTGAAGTGCAGCGATCACATAGGCATTTCCGTGCCATTATGTAAAATGAGCTTGTTACCTTTCTCTGAGAAATTGAGGGGCTCAATAATGCACCAATCCATACTTCGCACATTATGAAGGAGTTCTTTCTGCAGCACAGGATCAACATTTTGTACTGGGTTCCAAAAGCCCTGATCTGAATCCTATTGAGTTTCTGTGGGACGTCCTCGGTAGACGAGTGCGAAAAAGATTCCCATTTCCCGTAACGCCTCCGAACTGAAGCGCATCTGCACGATGAATGGTCACATCTTCCTTGATTTCCTGACAAAAGAGGTCGGTACAATCAGAGCCTTTTGGAGGCCGAGGTCTGACATTATATGTGACCAACTATATAAAGAAAAATATACAAAAAATGAAATTTTTACTGATAAAAAATTTATTATTTCAAAAATAAAAAAATATATTCCGAATATCAAAGTATAAATATCAAAGTAATATTAATTAAAATTTAAAAATGCGCTTTTCGAGCCTTTAAAGCTGCAAAAGAACTTATAATTTCAGAATAGTCCAAATTTCTAGCTATATCCCAATTAATATTTAGCGTCGCCAGACCATTTACACGATCCTGTATCATGGTTGATCTTAAATAATTTTAATAATAGTTAAATTATATTTTATCTTAGAAAAAAAAATTGTTGCCCTACGTAAAAGTGCGAAATACATTTTTTGATCGTTTGGTGTAGTATCAAATAGTGTTATTTGGGGCCCCCTAAATTAAAAGGCCCATGCCAAAAGACCTTCATTACCCCCCCCCCCCCTCTTCCGGGGTCTGGGTACAATACCTAAACGAGTGCGCCTTGGTATCTAGATGAAAGTTAATATAACGAAGTACTAACTCAGCACTATAGACATTCAGTACTCGTGTGTTTTGTGACTTTTGTTCCCGTTGATGTTCATTATAAACTGTTCATTATAGACTGCAATATGTAAATAACTGCCTGACTGTATACTTTTGGTAGGCTGTGATATGTCATCTCATGATGATGTAGTTTCCGTTCTGAGAATGATTGTTGGAACAAGGTTTCATCACATTTAATCTTTTATTTTTGGTTTTTTTCCTAAATTATTTATTCGTTTTTTTAATTTTGTTTGTTCGCCGGTTAATGCTTCGACTTCCATAAATTTTTAAAGTTTTAACGAGTAAATGTTCTTTTTATAGATGCGAAAAATAAACATTGGTAAATATTCGATTCAAGTCAAATAGATTTTATATTTTCAGTACAAATAACGGAAGTTCAAAATAACATGACGTTTGTGAATTATTTGAAGATATTTAAAAACTCAATAAACGATTACTCAACTTGTGTAACTATAGGCTATCTTTTTATTTATAAAATGGGAGAACAGGGAGCAACTAATATGTTACCGTTATTTTTGATTGATAAAAAGCAAAACATTGGAGAGATTGGTCTATGGATTGGAATTGTTGGGCAAATCATTTCTGTCATGGGTTCTGCGTATGCTGTTGTTTATGTTAAAAATAAAAGGTATGAACTTTTAAGTACAACTTTTATTTTTTTCGACATTGATTATAACTAAATCAAAATCAATAAAATTCAAAAATCGAAACTGTAGGATAACTGTAAATATTACCTGTTAGAAATAATATTATTGCATGTTGAACTTGTATGTCTGATTCATGGTCGACGAGGTGATCTATAATCTTTGATCTATAATCTCTTCCTAAATTTGAAGGTTCTTCGAAGGCTTATCTGCATCTTTTTTCATAACTGTCAATTTTTTCATTGATACCTTCATATAATTCACATGAATGCTGTTCTGAATGTTTTTTGTAAATTAATTGGAGTTTGAGTTAAATCATAAAATCTTTTAATTTCCTCAAAGAAAATTTCCAGACTGTCTCCAATGATAAAGATTTTCGGCTTTGGAATAAAAACATTTAATTGGTTATTGGTCGTGAGTCCTAGCGTGGTCCCCATGTTAGAAGACTTTAGAGACATAATTTATTAATATAAAAAAACGGATTATCCCTTCGGAGGAACTAATTATATTGTAAGTATTTTGAGCAAGATATGCATCAATAATACAATATTACACCTTTGACATTCATGCATACATTACATAATAATCAGACATACAAATTCAACATACAATAATGTTATTTCAAACAGGTATTATTTACAGGTATTATTAGTTATCTTACAGCAACAAATTTAATTTCTTTTTAAATAAGCAATTTTACAATATTTCTCTATCGGGTTTCAAACCCTTCCATATATAAAAACGCTGGTTTTTACCGACCCATTGTAATTGATTCCCTATTAATAAATTCAAAATATTTTGGCTGGTTTTCCAAAATTTGATAGGGCAAAATATATGGAGCTTCAAGGTAATTCTTGTTCTCTTTCCGTATATAGACATATTTCACATCCTCCAATTCATTTTGAATTTTTTATTAGTATCCCAAATTGATGTGGACTTTGTTCATTGCTTCTGTTGGCCGATGAAAAACGGCTCCAGAAATCACTATATAGATTTTTTTCGTATGACAACAAACCAATTCACTCCAGCGATCTGTTAGTAGCATACTTCAAGTTTGTGGTCTTACTGTGGTTTCACGAAAAAGTCACCATTTTTCCTTAAAAGAAGATTTGCAGAATACAGTCACCGAATTCCTGACCAAAATATCACCAATTTTCTTCGAAAATCCTTTTTTAAGCTTATCATATCTTGGTATAAATGTTGAGACGTTTTTTGCAAATGTTATTAAAAATTAAAAATTTATATGACTTGAAATTGTCTTGAAAAATTGTCTTGGAATTGGTCCTTGGTTTCTATATTAGGTTCACTTTTTATTGGACATATCACGTATAATAATGTCCATTTTTGGGCGTATAAAATTGGGAGAAATATACATATACCCAACAAATCTCCAATAAAGTAACTTCGTCCATGTCGGTGTTTAGTATAAATATACGTATTTATTATTCCAAATAAAATTCAAACATGAGCTCTAGATTAATTCTTGTTAATTTTATGGAGCCAAAAATACTGGATTTTAAACTACAATTCTGCATAAATGATACATTAATCAAACGTACGACCAAACAGCATTTAGATACTAAATGTACAAAGATTATTGCTTTTTTATCGAAATATGCCTATACTTTAGGTCAATTGTGGAACCTCAAGATATGCTTTAAATTGTCTAATTGTTTGCCACATTACTGTTACCAAGTTTTTATAGCTATCCAAACAAGATATTAAGAAAAAAAAATTTTCACTCCACCCTATTGGATATCCCTGTCACATTATGTTATATGTCTTAGATGATTATAAAAAGGTGCGTTATTAAGTTTATCACAACATTTTTCTTTTATGTCTATTTTACTCATACAATATCGTTACATTTGTAATATCTTGCTGAATTGTGGTAAAAATTTCTACCTTTTCTTGGAAACCTACTTCTGATCTCTTTATCTATTTATTAAGAATTAATCTATTTATTAAGAATGAAAAATTGTAATGAAATAAAATTAAATTTGTGATGATTTCAATTTATTTTCATTAATTTAGAGTAATGCATTATTAATAAAAGTTAATTGTTTTAAATTAGGTTCTGTGTGTGTGCCATATTTTGCTTTGAGTTAGTTTCATTTCTTCGAGGACCAAATATGAATAAAATTCGCTAATGAAATCCATTGAAACATTTTTGTTTTAATTGGCACAAACCTTTTCTGCACAATGATCATTACATCAAAATGAAAAAAATGTTTTAACATGGCGTTGGACTTCCATAGTTTTTAGCCGAGGAAAAATTCGAATATAAGGGATTATTATTTTGGTTGAAATTCATTTTTGTATTTAACACAACTTCTAGTTCTGCCCTTTTCCAGTGTCATTATTATTATTATTATTATTATTATTATTATTATTATTATTATTATTATTATTATTATTATTATTATTATTATTATTATTATTGTGTGATTATATCAATATAAATTCAAGGAGTACATATACAGCTGTAAGAAATTTATGTCTAACATTGGCACCTTTAATAACTATTTTGACAATACTAATTTCTAAACAGTTCCATAAAAGTTTTCCTCGATTAATGTTTCGTAAGTATTTGAATCTTAATGTTAATTTTGTAAAATTTAAAATTTAGCATTATGTGTTATTGTGGTGAACTGTTTAAACCTTATCAGTGGAATTCTCACCACGGCAACCTTCACAATGATGATGCAGTGTTCACAAAAAGTCCCTCTACATCTCCAATCAACAAACTACACGATTCTAGCAACTGTAGAAGTTTTAGGAAAATTACTTTTTACATCAACTGTTGGATTATTTACCGATAAATACGGTTACCAATACAGTTATATTCTGTTCACAATTTTAGCATGGGCCACATCCTTGTTTTTGATTTTATTTAACCATGCTTTTGAATTTTCTATTTTCCTTTACTCGTACCGACCGAGATCTATATGTATTGATGACATTTAGAAATCATTATTTTTTAATAAGATCACTTTAATTTATTTTTTAAATTTTACCAATAAATATATATTATTTTGTTGGGGTTGTTGGGTTTGTATGGAGTTATGAGTAATAAAAAATCAATTATAGGTGTAGAAAATTAAAAGGTTAATCTTCGGAGGAATGGTATACGAATGTGGTAATTTCAAATCGATAGGAGTCCTCATTAATGAACTAACTATCAACATAGTTCTCGAGCTCTATGAGTGTGAACATGAATCAGATTTATCGAAAATTATTCACGAAAAATTATTACAATAATAATCGGTTGATCGTATAATATTGTGAAAATTATTTGAATATTGAATATTTGCAATTTCTGTTTAATAATTATTTTTATGCCCAAACTATATGATGACACAATAATTTATAAATCTTTGATTGTTATGGGCAGATTTTTGAAAATACACGGATAAACATATTTTTGTAATGTGCCATTTAAAATGTAAATTCACACAGTTTGAAGTCGTCAATGTGACACGCGAAACGATTTAGGAGCCGATGGACCATGATTAAGCGCATTGAAAGAATAATTTATTGTGAATTGTTCAAATTTTGAAAACATTTCTTCAATAATTCACATTTGAATGTACGCTATAGTCAAAATTCTATATCGCTTTATTGAATTACTTTTTGGATTATACCAAATGATCAAATTTTAATTTGAAAACTAAAATTCAACTTCATTGGGCAATTTATTCAAATTGATTCGGCATTTAGTTTAACCACGTGACTTAAGAATGCTTCTGTAAAATATTTTAAACCTTTAGCTTTTTTAATAATTTTTCCTTGGTTTCAAATACCATACTTTTCTATGTCGACAGTTGACTCCGTTATCCAAAAGAATGCATTTCGGGGATATGATACTTGCACCTATTACAACCGCCGTCACTGTATTTTATAAAGGCTGCAATGTGTAATGAAACTAAAATATTCCAAGTAATATAATTAAATATTAAAAAAATTAATTTAAAATAATTAGTTTTAGAATTGAAATAAATTAACAATAAATATATATTTAATGTAAATTACATTAATTAATAATTACTATAAATATAAAATATAAAATATTTAATATAAATAAGGTCAGATGACCAAAGAAACTCAAACAAAATCTGTGCTTTAGATAACATTGATTCGGATTTCCGAAGGCGATGACAAACATGTGAAAATAGAACGAATATTATTATTAAAATACACTGATTGTTTGCAGGGTGATTTATAATAATTTTAATAAAGTGAAGATATATAGATGTTATTATTATTGATAATAAAATATAAATGATAACTGTTAGGAATGCAAAATGGATAGTGTACAATTGATTAAACGTAAATTGCGTAAGAATATATCAAGATTGTCGATATTTATCTATTCAATAAACCCACTTTTAGGATGTTACTCGATGAAGAGCTTTATAATATCGTGTTATTGAGAATAAAACTGTACTTATATGTCTCAACAATAATATAAAATAATAAAATAATAATAATTCATTTATTAAAATAATTGACTATGAATCAATAAATATATCGATGTTTTTTGATATTCACGAATTTTCGGCACTGCCTTTTTATATAATAATATTAATAATATATAATAATAATAATAATATCAAATAATAATAATAATAATAATAATAGTAATAAGAGCAATAATAAATAAATCGTAATTATAAAATTAAAAAATAAAATGCATTTGGTCGAATCTATATATAAAACGTAATAAACAACAACAATAACAATAATAAATTCGAATGTTTGATTGTACACTTGATGATTTCAAATGAAATCTAGGACTAGAAAATTCGGAATTGGATAGCATCAATTGAACATTCAGCAGGATAAATTGACTAGAAGAGATATACACGAGTAAAAGTTCTAAATGAAATGGGTGGAGGGACTTTCTATTAAATTCCGTAATTCGTTTTGATTTTTTAATAAACTCTGTAATTCCTGGCGTAATCTGATAATTTCATCTTGATATAATTTGTTTTGTTGTTGAAGTTGTAAAATCTATAAAAGTAAGTGTAAAAGATAAAACCAATTCATGGGAAATAATCGAATAGTTCCTAACCATTTTCAAATGCGTTCCACAATTATCTTTATTCTTTGTGATTGGTCTATCAGTTCTGATATGTTCACAGTTTATGTTTACAGTTTGACTTGAAGGTAAAGAATTTTGTGTCATACTGTAATTCTGTAAGTTACTGATTCGCTGAGTACATCTTTGACAGAAAATGGGCCCATTTACAATTTTATCATGACTGACATGGATATAATCAAAAGAAATCACTGTCACTCCTTCGATACTAATAATCATTCCTGGAGGCAATTTAACAATAGTTGATGGATGTTCAGAGGGACAGGACAAATTATTGCAAGATCGATCTTCCACCATCTCAAAAAATAAAGATGATAAAAGATGAATTCGAAAAGTCGGTGGTAAAATAATATCTGAGTATTTTGCTGAGGGTGGTATCTCATCTTCAAATAACTCGCCAATACTTACTAGAGTAGACATAAGAATAGAAAAGTCCATTTCTTTAATAATTTTAATATCCCAAATCGACGGAGAACCTAATTTAAAACAATTAACTTTTATTAATAATGCATTACTCTAAATTAATGAAAATAAATTGAAATCATCACAAATTTAATTTTATTTCATTACAATTTTTCATTCTTAATAAATAGATTAATTCTTAATAAATAGATAAAGAGATCAGAAGTAGGTTTCCAAGAAAAGGTAGAAATTTTTACCACAATTCAGCAAGATATTACAAATGTAACGATATTGTATGAGTAAAATAGACATAAAAGAAAAATGTTGTAATAAACTTAATAACGCACCTTTTTATAATCATCTAAGACATATAACATAATGTGACAGGGATATCCAATAGGGTGGAGTGAAAATTTTTTTTTCTTAATATCTTGTTTGGATAGCTATAAAAACTTGGTAACAGTAATGTGGCAAACAATTAGACAATTTAAAGCATATCTTGAGGTTCCACAATTGACCTAAAGTATAGGCATATTTCGATAAAAAAGCAATAATCTTTAAAAAAAACATTTTTTTATAAGTAACATATTTATGTTATGGTTTACCTTTTTAACAGTCTGTACATAACATTACAAGTAATAAGAACCATATCTGTGAAGGGAAACCACATGCAAACTGTCTAACATGTTTTTATAACTACAAATGATGTTGGGCTTTGGTGTCCAGTTTTGGCATTTTCGATCTCGATTCCAAGCGTGCTCTAATGAATCCGTCGCGTTTTTCTGGACCACACACCATTTCGGATGCTTCTGTCACTAGCTTGATATGTCTCTCTACTGCCTGGGTGTGACAAGGATAGCGGGCGAAATCCAGTCTTGGCGTTTCTTCTTCCCGGATCATGGTTAACAAAGTATCTTCGTCAATGTCCACTACGATTGGAGGCTCTGTGATCGGAATTTTCTGCCAATCGATCATGTCTATGTAGCTAGTAGCTTCAAAGTTGATTACTGGCACGCAGAAAGATCTAACTGAAGTCGTACGTTTCTGCTTTCTGGATTTCAGTATGCGTCGCAGAGCTAACTCGCGTATATCTGATCTTTCATCGGTAAGCATCGCAAGCAACAGATTTTCTGGATGACTAAAGAATGCGTTGCGTTGAATTACCGGGTCAACAACTTTCTTCAGCTCGTCTGTGAGGTAGCGTGATTTCAGTATCGTACTGTGGACATGTCGAGCGCCGTCTTTACACGAAGGGGTATTCTTTATTTCAAACCATGCAGGTGCATAAACTGTTACGATGAAGGTAGCAAGCGTCTTTAGTTCATCCGACGGGCTTCTTGTGGCAACATACAGACGTAGTATGCGATTAGCCGTGGTTAACCATCTCGAATGGTTGATAAGACCAGGATTGCGAAGTGAATGGTCGACAGGACAAATACCAACACTTACAGCAGTACACAAATCGAACAGGTATTTCTGATCTGTACTTAAATCGTCGGAATTTGCACTTGACGGTAGAACACAGTTTATCGGCATGTAGTCAACGATGGGAAGCTTCTCACAATTCAACAATGACTTTCCAATGGGACCAGAAAATCCTTTTGGACCATTGGTAGGTCCATCAAGATACTGAAACAAATGTCTTAACGGTAATTCGTTTGCATGCAACTGACATACGAACCACTGTAGCGGTCTGTGTAACGTCACTTCAAGTAATCGAATGATGCCTCCTCGAATGCCCGTATTAGTGGCTGTCCCATCACAACCTATTGCTTTTATGCCACTCGTGTCAACATTTCTTTTATTCAAATATGCAATCAACTCAGCCGTGATAACTTTGCTTGACCCTGCAGTTGGTGTAATGTGACCGAAATATGTAGCTCCTGGTTCGGCTATAATCGATATATGTTCTTCAGTTATTATTTTCCGATGAAATTTACCATCGCATTCTTTAATTTGGGTCATTGTATTGTCTTTTCTGCCGTCAAAATATAACCCAGTGATTGTGTTACTGACTTCGGCACATAATGCGCCACGCTTATTACAACGTTCTCGACGCACTTTACTTCTATCAATCACTTTAGAAACATCATGTTCGTGGATTATTCCAACATCTTGAAGAACAGCACTGGCGATTCCTGCTGCCGCCCTGTCGGATACGCCATGTCGATCACACGCTAAAGCCAACGACGGTAGCTTAACTCTCATCTGCTTGTCATTCAATTTTCGCTGTTGTTTAATTTGGCTTATACAATCGTCATCAGAGTCATCATCGCCGGTATCCATTTCCTCTTCCATTCCAGAAATCTCGTCACAGACATCCGACTGTTTATCACCGATGTCATCAATGGCAGATTTGGTACACATCTGCCTCTGTGTCGACTCTTTACGGATATACCGCTTTTGTAATCTACTGGATTCAACCTCATCAACTCCACCTATGATCATACTGCGTGAACCCCGCTGATCTTCTAGAAAGTCACGTTCAATTGTGGGTATCTTTCTTGACTTCTCACAGTGACACTGAGACATACAAGAGCACTTGCAGGAGCAAATGTCAAAGAGTTTAATCGATTCATCTTTAAACTGCGATATTTTCTCTCTGTATGGTTCTGAGTCCTTCCTAGATTTATACGGCTTCAGCAATTTCATGAACGTCTTGTGGTACACGTTCAACATTTCATGAACACGGCGGTGGCTTACATGTGGTATGGAAGCTTTGTCCCATATTTGTTCTACTTTCTTTACAGAGTACTTCATTTGACCTCATAGCAAGTTTTTATAACTATCCAAAGTCTACTAAGTCAAAAGATTTTTTTTCGGTCATTTTCACTCCACCCTAATATCCAATGTAAGTAATATTAGCAAATTCTTTGGAAACTTATTACTAGATTTTTGTAGTGAATTAAAACTTATTTTATCATGATAAAAAATATAGTTTAAAATTAGTTATTTTTCTATTAATTACAGAACTTAATCCGACAATGAAGCAGAAATCAAAATTTATTTAACTTTTATGAAACTAAGGAATATATGCCATAGAGTGGAAATTGGCTCGTTCGAAATGTTTTCCAGTATCGATAATTTTTTAATTGAGAAAAATCACTGTAAAACTTTTATCGCAAAAATTATTATAGATCACTTAAAAGCTCTAGAAACACAGTTTCGTAAATACTTTATATCAAATATTGATTTTAAAAAGTTATCTTGGATTCAAACCCCATTTTTGATAGACCTGAATGAGATTTATCATCTGCCATATAAAGTTCAAGAGGAATTCGATGAGCTTTCGAGTGATTCAAACTTAAAACTAGATTTTGCAAAAAAGTCCTTGACTGAATTTTGGATCGGAACTAAAACCGAATTTCCCATAATCTCTAATATGACATTGAATGTTGTTCTGCCATTCAACACCACCTATTTATGTGAACTTACTTTTTCAGCCTTAACACATTAAATCCCAATATCGCTTAAGAATGTTGAATAGATTTTACGCCCAGCAGTGTCAAAAATTGCGCCGAAATTGAAATTATTATGTAGTAAAAAACAAGCACATCCGCCTCATTAAAAATCGATTTTTCCTTTTTTTATATTCTTAACCACTGGACTTATATATTTTTAAGTGAAATAAGACGGCCAAAATGCTCGACTAATAGTTTGCTAAATTTTCTTTCCTTTTTATTTATTTATGTTTTTGTAATTGTATTTATGTTACTGAAAAAAATACAGTTTTGATGAAAAATAGGGCATATAACTTTTGAAATTATAATAAATATAATTTTGCTACTTTTGTGGAATTTGTAATTTCATATCCTTGTGTTTATAATTAAACTCTGAAACGCCAATTTTTTCATATGTATTTATATTATTACCTAATAAATTATAAAGATTTACAATCATAATGGGGTCATGAATGAAAAAAGTTTAAGAAGCCTTGGCATATGGTATAGTTATTATTCAAATAATATTAAAATTTGTTGGAGAAACAATGTTTTCATATTTTGATCAATTCATCATAATTTATTCATTCATCACACATTACAATCATATATCGATAATTATAAATATGCAAATTAAATATAATTAATAATTAAATAAATATTCGTCTTACAAAAAATATGGCAACCAATACGTGAAATGAAATCATATATTTAACAATAGTCATAAACTAAGAATATCGATAAACTAAAATTAATAAATCACAAAATATAGACTGAAAAAACAATATTAGAGTTAAGAGATAGAAAATTTAAATTTAATGATATACAAAATAAATACTTGGACCACTCAATAAGTTTTGCAACTTCACTTCCCAATAATCAACATGTCATTTATGATTATAGATCCTTTAGTTTTACTTTTTATATTTATTTTACATTTATTATAAAGTATTTTTTAGTTGTCATATTGCAATTTCATATCATCGAAAAACAATCTTATACAAATTTACTTTATACTAAATTTAGTTTATAAGAATTGTCTGTGGATCAATATTTTATAGAATTGAGCCGGCATATATTGAATTTATAATTTTGAGAAAATCTAAAAGAGAGATATAGAGTTTTCAAAACGGTTAGATTTTTATAATTATCAAAAAGTATTTTTATGGTGAGTTAATAAAAATCACCCCATTCGTACATCTTTTTAACTATATATTTCGATAGCATCACTGTCATCATCAGGTTACCTACATTCACGACGGATGAATAACTATGCTATATTGATAATATATAAACAAATTATAAAATCTATAAATTTTAAATTATAAATAAAAATTTTAAATAATTATTTTTTAATTATTTAACATAACTATTATTAATATACATTAACAAGAACTTTCGATTTTCACCTCTGATTTCTTTTCAATTGGCATTGTATTTATAAAAAATTGACTATGAATCAGTAAATATATCGGTGTTTTTGTGATATAAACGAATTTTCGGCGCAGATGTATTTCCAATTGATCTTGATTCAAAAACATCGATATAATTACTGATTCAGTCGATTTTTTTTTATAAATAAATTATCATTGATTATTGATATTATTGATATCTATTACAATTATTAGCATTGATTTATTGTTATTATTGATTATTATTTTCCTAATAATAAATTTTTGGTGGAATTGCTGTCTTTTATATGATATATTTATAAACACATATTATTAAGAATGAATAAAATTATAAACGATGAAGCGAGATAAAATTAAATAGATCAATTGTAGAGCAGTTAAGATATATTACAACACTGAGAATAAAATTGATAAGAGTGCAGCATTAATGTGAACTAATTAATTAAAAAATTAATAATTAATTCAAATGGCATACTTTGAGAAGAATAATCAATTTTTCCAAATATTTTAGCTGAATTGGAATCTTCATTATGCATTATTTCAAATTTCGGTTTAGTCAAAGAATCATTCCTTAGACTTTCCAAAATATTTATATTTCCAAATATTCCAAATTTGATAAATGATATTTCGCCTGATGCTAAAAAAATAAAACTAAAACAACACTATAATGTATAAATAGATAAAGTTAAGTTCAATATATATTACTTGGTTTTTCTCGGGCGCCAACGGCACCCTTTTTTTCAAAATCCCAAGTCCTTCACATGAATCTTATTAGATGCGTTCGAATCAAAATTATTAATAACTACTTATAATAACTACTTACAATTGTTAATGATATAAATATAATTTTTTAAAAGCGTTACAGAATCAGAATAAGATAATTATCATTTAATTGAAATGATTAATCAAATAAATTTTATATATTAAAATCAATTAAAAATATTAATTTTATTCAAATAGGAGGTTTATTGAATTGTTTTAACAAGTTTAGACATCTTAAAAAGTACTCCCTCTGTCAAAAAATGATAGTCCAGTTTGACTTTAAATCGTAATTTCTTTTATACGTAACAGTGATACTTAAAATGCAGTTTTGTTATTTGTTCAATCAATAAAATAAAATTATTTAATGTGTTTTTACTGTACAAAATCGTTCAATTTTTTATATTCTCTATTGACAATCATTTTGGGAAAAAGGCTAAAATGCAACTGGACTATCATTTTTGGACAGAGGGAGTATAATTTATTATAATAATATAAGAGTGGGAAAATAAATTTTTTTTACGTTTCTGATATTTTTGAAGCTTATTAAGTCAAAAATAAATCAGATTTTATCTAAATTACTATAAATTAATTTGGAGTAATATATGGATATATATAATATATACTTTATTTTTAAAAAATTCACAAAAAATTAAAATTTGTCAATAAAACCTGTATAAATCAATATAATCAATTAATTTTCAATTGAAAAATCAATATATATATATATATATATATATATATATATATATATATATATATATATATATATATATATATATATATATATATATATATATATATATATATATATATATATATATATATATATATATATATATATATATATATATATATATATATATATATATATAATTGATAGAAAGAAATTCAGTCAAATAATTTATATGAGAATAATTTAAAACTACAAACAGAATTTGTCTGCTAAGGAAGATGTCGAAAAAAATAATTTTAAAAATTCATAAGTTGTATTATTCTATCTTAAATATTATAAAATTATGATCAATACAAAATAATAAATACATTAACTTGATACAAGAGTCCAGTCGATATTTAAGATTAGGAGACTACCAATTTTATTTTCAAATATTTTGATTCCTAAATTTAAATGAAATATTTTTCTAAATAAATGTTCTCCTATTCTGAGGGAAATGAAAAAGTAAATTTCGCGATTATATTTATGAAAAGTGCATGAAAAATTTTACACCGAAGAGAAATATATCAATATATGAGACAATTGTGAAATTCCAATAAATCCACTAGATATGGAATTAATATTTTGGTCTCGTATGACACTCGTGAAGTATATTTATATGGTATTTTTAAAAGGATGATTTTAAAAACTTACAAAAAGTTATAAAACATAAAAAACAAAGAGAGAGGTAGTTGGCTGAATTATGTTTGACTATAATATTTATTAAGTCACCATTATTGACAGATGATTGGTTGATAAAGATCACCGCAACAACTATACAAAAATAATTAAAAAAAAGTAGCGTAACCAGCATAAATAAGCCAAAATTTACACTATATTGCAGTGAAACATTAGGGGTATCGATAAGATCAATCATTATATATGTTTATACTGTTTGTTAGAAAATCATGCAATTGATAAAGAAAAATTGTTAAAGGCCGAAGTGACGAAAGAGGTGGTTACATTTCGTGTAATAAGTTAGCTAAAAAAGAAAGAAAAGCGCCTGCCACATTTTAGATTTATCTCAAAACTAATTAAAATTTTCGTATAAAAAAATCGCCAAAAATCAAAAAGACAGATAAAGAGCTGAACTTAAAATTTATTTATTATTATTTATAATCCTGTCCATTAAAATGAATCCATGGCAGTCTGGAACCTGCATAATAACTAGACATGATCACAAAGAATTAAACTTTCCAGAAAAAATTAACACATGAACAAATATTTTTTTAAAAACTTGAAGACTGAATCAGTAAATATATCGATGTTTTTAATAAATATAATGAAAAAGAAATCAGTGGTGAAATTGGTAAAAAAAGTTTTTTGCAAATATTGAGTTGTAAATATTATTGAGGTTACCTAAATAAAGTAAAAATAATTATTAAAGGCGTAAAATGATTGGAGGGAAATAGTGATAAATGAATGGTGTATTGTTCTGGAACTCAGTGAAATAGGAGTGAAAAAGAGATTGAAAAAAGAGGGGACATTAGAAAATCAATAAAAACAGACAATTAAATAAAAGGTCATTAACAAGTACAAGCACAAAAGAAGTAAAACAAAGAAAAACAAAATTTAAATTATATATTGTTATCTCGATGGGTTTTTCGAGATAAGATGGAAAAAGGACAAGGGGAATCCGAGAGTTGGAATCGTCAAATGGATTACCAAGTGTCCAATGGAACAGGTGTAAAAAAGAATGAATTATCAATATCCAATCAGATGGCAAGGTATAAAAACTGAACACAAATTAGCAGAGACGAGAAAAAAATTTGCGACAACAATATCGAAAAGTTGCTAGAGAAATTTGAAATTACGAGATTTGAAATAAATTGTTGAGAATCAGGAAACAGTTGAAAAAACTTGAATATTGAATTATTGAATCAGAAGTATTTAAGAAATTCAAATCAAGTTAAAGGCAATCAGATCAATTCTGCGAATCACCCGTTCATAGAGTATCGTCATTGTTGTAATGGTTGTAATAAGCATTTAAAACATTTGAAGTGTGTTGGAAATTCTAATCTCTGAATTCGTTGTAATCAATTGTGATAATCAATACAGATTTACGTCGTTTGGATTTTTCTTTGTCGTTATTAAATATCACGCTCGGAGTCAGATCAGTAATTGGCAGTTTAATACTAAAACACCAATTACAATATACCCAAACTATGTTAAATATATAATATTATTTCGATTTATATAAATACAAAATATAGCAACCATATAAATTATCTCTTTTTGTGATAGTATTGAAAAATCTTTATATATTTCAATTTTTAACCAATGAAAACATTTTGTCAGTTATTTATTGGCCAACGAATCGAATTGTTCAACACAAACTGATGAGAATAAATTAAATTTATTTTTTCTTATTAAAACATTAAAACAAAATTTAAATATTAAAAATTACATTGATAGAAATTATTAAGTGAAAAAATTCTGAATGAAAATACATTATAAACATACCTATAATCCATTTGAAATCTGAAATATTAAAAGTGACCCAATTCATAGATGAAGGACTTGTTGAATTTGATTCAATTAAACCATCAGTTTCGATTGATATCCCATTAATAGAATCGTTCAAAGGATCTTCTCCCAACTCTATTTCATTTATTAACCCTTCACTGATCCAATCACTTGTGTCACTATCAATTGATAATTTGTCACCATCAATGGTATTCAAAGAATTTTGAGATCCTCTTCTGCTAATCTTTCCACCAATTAGATTTTTAACACTTTTATAGTTGAGCAAATTGGTAGTAGAAGATGGTATGTTCCTTCCATTGTGCAAAGTTTTATTTATTGACATGAGAGATGTGTAAGATCTTCTATTGGGCTGTAGTATTGGTGATCCATCAAGAATAACATTTATTGGACTAGTTTGTCTAGAATGTACACAACTATTAAAGATTTTTGTTTTTTCCGATGAAATGTTTGACTGTTTAAAACTAAAGGATTCCATCTCAAAAATTGGTTTTTCATTCTTTTGTTGCTGTGTGTCGCTTGTTTCGGAGATTTCTTCGTCGCAATTATCGACAATTTTCATATGAAGTGAGGAGGAGCAGTTTGTTGGAGAATTTACAATTACCGGTGATGCAGGCCATTCCATGCGAATAGATGTTTTATCAATTTGTAATACTATATTAAATGTACCAACACTAATTGGTGTTGTTTCATTCTTAGTGAACACATTTTCATCCTCCTGCATTAGAGCTAGCGCTGATGAGATACTATCCATTATCCTATACACTAATAGCAGCTGATAATGGTCAAATCTGATTTCTAGGCGATCTCTTAGTTTACAAATAACACCAATTTCGGAACTTGGACTGTTAAGGATAATAATCCATAGGGTTAAATGAACAGAATCGAGAAAGGATTTGGGTTTATTATTGTACGATTTTGCACCTTCATAATCAATCCATATGGGTTCGAAGCATATTTGCCAGAGAGACTTATCATTATTTCTGTTAGATTTTCCAGATTTATTCTTTACATAAAAGTTTATTAATAAATTATAAAAGAAAAGCAGACATATCTTATATTAAACAAAAAGAAAAACCGACTTTTTACAATAATAAAACACAAAATATATCACTTATGAGTGTTTCTAAAACGAATCCTTAGAAAACATAACTATCTAAAATTTAGATAAAATATACGGGGAAACATTCCGGCAGCAATAAACGATAAATCAGATGACTTTTAACGTTACGACATATATTTTGATTCTTTTGAATTAAATTGAAACGAAAAATATATTTTGAGTCATGAGTAATATTGAATTAAGCACTTAGTGAAGATGAAACCAGTAGAGTTACCCTTAAGATCCCTATGGGAATGTAGAAGAAGTTTCATTATTTTCACATACATTATCATATTGCTGAGAATCTACAACTATCAAATAGCTGCACAAGGACAGGAATATTACAATAATTAACCCTAAAGTGCCAAATTTGACACAAACAAAAATTTAGATATCTGTAGTTAATAGAAACTAATAGAGAAGTTCTTCCAATAAGACAAAATTACAAGCTTCCCTCATGAAATGTTGAATTTATCAATATCTTGATCAAAATGTTGTGTGGTTTTCTGTTTTGTAAATTTCACAATAATTGATTCTGTATAATAAAATATACCTTAAACATTTCATTTGCTATTTATGTTACATTTATAAAGAAATGAAAATATTTCACTTTATCCAGACTATTTGTGACAATTAATTTATATATTATACTAAATGGTTTTCTTTCTTTCACAAAGGACAAATTTTATCATGACAATTTCCGAAAAATTAACAATTTTTTGGGCATAAACATTTTTCCAAAAATGAATATAATGTTCAAGTATAAGTAAAAATAATTACATAATCTGTAGAGGAAATAGTAGTAATAGTAATGCTTATATAAATATTAATAATAATAAAAATGATATAATAATAATATAATAATAATAATAATAATAATAATAATAATAATAATAATAATAATAATAATAATAATAATAATAATAATAATAATAATAATAATAATAATAATAATAATAATAATAATAATAATAATAATAATAATAATAATAATAATAATAATAATAATAAATAGAAACATTCATAAAAAATGTGAGATATAAGGAAGCAATTCTCATCATAAACATACGGTCAACAATCAACACTAAGGAAGAGATCAATGAAATCATCTGTTTGATTAGTTGTCATTGACCTTGAGAATACTTTCTTTTGAACAATAATAATTTAAAAATAATATAAAAACTAGATCAAATTTTAAGAAAATGTACTTTAAGAGATTAGGAATAAAAATCAAAGTATAAACATTTTTAAAAAATTTTATAAATATTTTATGATATTATTTATTATGAGCTAATTGTAGAACCTTTAAAAACTTGCAAATTATTTTTTGTTTTTCTTTTGTATTTTAGAAGAAAATTAATTATAAAAATAAATTTTTAATTCATAAAAAGATTTATTTTGATTCTGTTTATTTTTAACCAATGAGAAATAAGAAAAATTAAATAAAAGAGAAGATCAAAAAGCATCTGAAAACTGTAGCAACTAAATTGAAAGGGACATTTTAATTAATTTAATTAATTAATAATAATAATAATAAATCATGCGATTTCCTAAATTAAGTTACTATGACTACGATTGTTTGCATTGAAAGAAATGTATAAACCGAACAAATTATGCATCATTCAATAGAAAGCCGATTTTCGATAGCATTAAAATAGAAAAATCCCATCCTGTCAATTTATATTTTATAATTTATAGTAAAATTGTTTAAAATAACTTTCACATTTATCTTATTTAGTTTTCATCAATGTTTTCTAGTTAAAACAATTTTTCAACAATGATTTTTTCTAAATTTAAAAAAGCATTTTTGAAATTTTTTTGGTAAATAAAAAATATATATATATATAATATAAAAAAATTTTTAATTGTAAATTTATAAAATTGAATTAATTGAATGATGAAGTCGGTTTTAAAATATAATTGAAATATCATATTATCGATTAAAATAAAAAATTAATGTAAAATTTACGTAATAAATATATAATAGAAATGAAATAATATATATATATATATATATTGATCTCGATGAAATATTTTAATCTAATCTTAAAGTAGCATTATAATATATAATGAGGTAATATTGATAAAATTATAATAAGAATAAACTAGATTTGCAAAATCATTTTCACAAAGATGAAAATTCATAGAAATTAGTCAGAAAATGTAATTCCATTTAATTACCGTGTAAGTTTTCAAGTTCCCCGTAGAGCCTGAAGTGTCAAATAGAAAATCTGTATGTCCATTGAAAAAATTTGATCTCTGATATTCTTGAACAACCTGATGAATGATATCACAGTCGGAGTTCGTTTGACAAACATTGTCTATTGTCAACGTTCCAACTTGGATTTGAATCAGATGAGGACGATCCGGTTGGTTGGTTACTATTTTATCAGGCGAAAGTGTTATCTGTAAATGAAAAAGAAAAATTTCTTTTTAATAATAAAAACTTGTTTATTAATAAAATGTAATTTCTTGAGTTTATAAAAAAATTACCAATAAGATTTAAATACCCGAGGCATAATGGCTTCAATATGAATTGCTGGATGCTTTTGACAACTCGAGGGCTCTTGATTGGTGAGAAAACTATTCGCGTACTGACTTGATTTCTAAAATTTCAAATCCGACTTAATGTTGAAATGGAAAAAACATAAATAATTATTATTTAAATTTGATGGAAAAAATTATTTTCCATCACTCTTTGAAAGTATTTTGTATTTATGCATTATTAATCCGACAAAACCTTTCTGTTATTTGAAACTTTTTAACAACTTTTGTATTTTATAGAAATCTTCAACTAAATCTAACTGAAAAATATTGCTGAAAATTCTTTCAATTTCTAATGATAATACAGATTTTCCAATTCGATAATCAAAAATACTGGGAGCCATATTAATATTTTAATCGGTTGTATTAGATAGCGTAAAAATCACTTTCTAGTTAAAGCTTAAATTATTATTTAATTTATCTCCTTTTTTTATTTATTTAACATTTATTTAAAATAAAAACTTGTTAAACTTTAAATCACAAAATAATATAAGAAATATCTAAAATCTTAATATCATTTAAAATGTAATTAAAAATTAAAATTATAATTAAACAATAAATTTAATATAAAATACAAAATAAATTAATTTTTTCCCTAAAATTTTGTAAATTAATAAATAAAGATCAAAATCATTTGAAAAAGGCAGTGCCGAAAATTCGTGAATATCAAAAAAACATCGATATATTTATTGATTCATAGTCAATTAATTTAAAAAATGCATTATTATTATTATTATTATTATTATTATTATTATTATTATTATTATTATTATTATTTTATTATTATTATTATTTTTATGATTATTATAATATTTATTAAAAAACTTGACTATAAATCAGTAAGTATTTCGATGTTTTTGATATTCATTAATTTTCGGCACTGCCGTTTTCAAGTGAATTAATAATGGTTATTATTATTTATTTTTATTATTATTATTATTATTATTATTATTATTATTATTATTATTATTATTATTATTATTATTATTATTATTATTATTATTATTATTATTAGAATTACTGTTTCTTTTTGAACTCCTCATATTTAAGACATATTGATAATTAGGAAATTTGAAATAAGTTATATTTATTCTTTTATCATCAAGTTAAATAAACAAAGTTCAAGAAGATTTATCTAATTTACTTCGAAGGTTTTGTAACAACTTGTTTCTACAGCGAAAAGATTGATAAGTTTTATAAGTGAAATTGATTTTAGAAAGTTATCATAAAATTTCGTCATTTTATTAGTTTATTCTGTCTGAAAATACTGACAGGAAATTTATTTCATATCCATTGTGGTTGTGAACTGCTAACGGTTATTAATTAACAAATGTTGACTATACATAAACTTTGTAAACAATATAAATGACAACTCTTACCAATTCATTTTTTAAACTCAATTGAAAAGCATTTAACCATATTATCGTCGGCCAGTCAAGATTGAGATTAAGAGGATTTATTTGACAGTATAAAGTGGTTTCCGGTAAATTCTGAGAACTTCCCGAACGCCAATAGTGATTAGTAATATCGAGAAAGAGAGTCGTGGTTTTCGCTGGCAATTTATGGCGAACTATGTCGGAACTAACAAATAAACAATTATTTGTTTTCTGAGCTGTAGAAACACAATGCATGCTAATATCATTGAATCTGACAAGAGTGACGCTTTCCATTATTTGATTTTTATCATCAATTATAAAGGATGACTTTCGAGTACAAGTATTAGAAATCCAGATATCCCGCATACGCAGGATTTCTTTATAATTTGGAAAATGATCTCTTGTCATACCTATAATTGACAAGTTTATAAAATCAATAATTTAAAATGATAATAATGATAATGATAATGATAATGATAATAATAATAATAATAATAATAATAATAATAATAATAATAATAATAATAATAATAATAATAATAATAATAATAATAATAATAATAAATTATTATTATTACTATTATATTAGGTCTATTATAAATGTTCTAGTAGAATTCAGGTTCTCTTAAATTAAGTAACACAAAACCCAATAAAAAGTGAAGTTATTTTGTTTAATATAAAAAATAAATAAATTAATCACTGTTCACTCTGGCATTAATTGAGTAAGTTTACCAAGGGTAATTTCTCAAATGACATTTCGAGACGGTTGATGTTTCGGGTAACACAAAGAATTATCGCGTGAGGTTTTATTAACCTCTCTGACTTCTCTATTATTTCTCCTCAGTTCCTGGATCCTCTCTCATTTTAGTTTCATGCTTTTTTTCTTTCAATATTTTTCTCTCTTTTCGGTCAACTAATCAATCTGCTTTTATGGCCTTTGATTAAATCCCAGAATTTGAGCCGTTAATTACAGCTCCCAGTTAGTCTATCGCCCGTAAAATAGCGGTTTCCTAAAACCGTGATTATTTATTTGGATTAGGCAATTTCGGCCAACGGTGGATCCCTAGCTCGAGAAAAATTTAATTATCCACTAATGGGCCTCACACTGATAAACTGAGACTATTATATTCGAAATTATCAAATTGATTTTAGAATAATTATTTACAGGGTTATGCAAATCAATATACCTTTTTAATTAAAAATTTTGAAAAAATAACTCCACAATATGGGTCGCAAAGCAAGGACAAAACTCAACAAAGAACTTAGAGATCGTGTAATAAATTCTTCTAAAAAACCAAATTCTACCATTAAGGATCTTTCAGAAACCTTTCAACTAGATAGAAAGACTGTTAGAAAGATCCTAAGAGACGAAGAGAATAAAGTCGAGTTTGTAGCGGTCGCTGAGAAGTGTAGGAGGACCTGTCGTCAAAGGTCATCGACTCTAAATCCGGAAGAGAGGGGAATACTCAACATTATAAGCTGCAACAACTCACTTATACAGGATGAGGTAAAAACCCTCTTGAGCAACGAATTCGGAATAAATACGACGCAATCAAAGGTTTCTAGAAAGTTGAAGCTTAAGCTAACCAAAAAAGATTGACCCGTATTCCGATTGAGAGGAACACTGAAAATCGCCTAGATGAGAGAGCAATATATGCATCTGAAATTTTAATGATAGGTGATGAAAACCTGGTATTTCTTGACGAAACGGGCTTCAATCTGCACACAAGTAGGACATACGGGTATTCTCCTATAAACACAAAAGCTTTTATCCAAGTTCCTGCTAACAGAAATGTGAATAGAAGTTTAATGTGTGTGATTGGTATAAATGGTATAGTTGCCTATCAATATCGAACTGGTTTATATAACCAATCTCTATTTATCGAGTTTACACGTGAACATCTAATTCCCTACTTTCGACAAAACCCAGGCAAAATTCGTTAGCACTCGAAAACACGTGAACGGACTGTAACGTGTTAAAATAAAAGTTTTATTTCATGCATTTGTAGTTCAGAATTTAGTAGAGATTAAAAAATTATGATTGGATAATTACGAAAAATATGGCAAAAATATAAATTCATTTACCTGGTTTAATTATTTTCCAGACATTTATTTAATCAAAAGAATTTATAATAATTGGGAATATCGAAATTTTTTCCAAAAAAGAATCCTTGGTAAAATTATATTTGAAATTAAATCGCTATTTAACTAATAAATTGAAATTATCTACCGCATTTTAGCGTGAATAACCTGCGGGTTATACACGGTTATTTGTTTTTAGTTGTTTTGAAAGGCAAAATGTGGGTAAAAATCGGTGCAGGTTATAGACTATTTTTTTTATTTGTTAAATTTTTTCAGTGTGGGTTATACATGCTAAATTACGGTAAGTTATTTTTAGCAAATTCCTCAGCTGAATTAATTGTCATTTTGATAATGACCATTTTAGGGCACCTGTAGCATAAATTAATTGATAGAATCCTCTGAATTGCTATTTTGTTTACCAGTTTCAAAGATCGAATAGATCTCATAACTGATGCTGTCCATATCGAGTCCTTTTAACAATCTATGCAATTTTTACGTTAACACATAAGCCATATGTTACCTTAAATGTTCTGCCCTGTTTATAAGAATTTGCACTGTGGCCAGATAAGTGTAACGAATATTGCATATACAGTAATACCCCGTGTTACGTACACTCGTTTTACGTACACTCGCACTTACGTACATCTCATTTTTGTCCCCATTTGCCCATTATACGTACAATGATTCACACTTACGTACAAGTACTTTTTTTACTTACATTTTTTCTGGTTTTGCAATTTATGGAAAAAAAATATGAACTAGGATAATAAATTATGAATGTACTTTTGTAGAAATAAATCAATATAAAAACTTTGTAAAATATAAATACATAATATTCATAATTAATTCGACTTTGGAAGAATAAAGAATAATTTTTTCTATTTTGATTTATGTATAGTTTTTTTCTTGGAACAATAATTCTATGAAATATTAACTTGCACAGTAAGTAGAAATACGTTTATTTTTTTTTTAAATTCTTAAAATAATTTTTTTCTCTAAGAAATGGCAGATAAAAAATTAAAAAAAACTCGAAATGTTCTTTCGCTGAAAGCCAAAGTTAAGATAATTAGAATGTGCGATGACGGAACTCCTCAAGCTGAAGTAGCCCGTCAACTAGATTTGAAACGTTCTACTGTAAACACTGTAGTCAAGAACAAAGATAAAATTCTTTTTGCAGTAAAAAATGCTACACCAATAAATAGTACCATCATAAGAAAAGAACACGGTCTTGTTGCAGATATGGAGAAATTACTAGTCATCTGGATAGAAAATCAAACAAAACAACACGTACCCTTAAGTCAGGCTATTATTCAAAGTAAAGCGCAAAGCTTGTTTAATGACTTAAAAGTTAAAAAAGGTGCAAACGAGACTAAATTTTGTGCTAGTTGTGGATGGTTTCATCGTTTCAGAAACAGATACAACTTATATAACATTAAAGTCACCGGTGAAGCAGCAGCTGCAGATGTTGAGGCTGCAAAAATATATCCAGAAAAACTTGCAAAAATTGTGAAAGAAGAAGGATATACAAAAGACCAAATTTTTAATGTCGATGAGACAGGTCTTTTTTGGAAGAAGATGCCAGCTCGAACGTTTATTTCTAAAGAAGAAAAGACTATGCCAGGATATAAAGTAAATAAAGAGAGAATTACTCTTTTATTAGGTGGTAATGCCGCAGGAACGTATAAACTTAAACCCATGCTTTTGCATCGCTATGAAAACCCTAGAGCGTTAAAGAACTATGCGAAAGCTAAACTGCCAGTCCACTATAGATCTAACCCTAAAGCATGGGTTACTGCATATATTTTTGAAGAATGGTTTAACAAATGTTTTACAGCTGAAGTTAAAGGATATTGTAGAAACAGAAAAATACCGTATAAAATTTTATTAGTTATCGATAATGCTCCCGGTCATTCGCAAAATTTAGGAAACGGTAATATTCGAGTTGAAGTTTTACCTCCAAACACCACATCTATCCTTCAACCCATGGACCAGTGTGTTATCGCGTCATTTAAACTGAACTATTTAAAAAAGACATTCAGTAAAATAATTGCTGCAATTGACAGTAAAGAAGGTTCAGGTATGGAAGTTTTAAAAAAGGTTTGGGCGGAATACAATATTTTAGATTGCATAAAAATAATTCGAGACACCTGGAATGATATTTCAGTTTCTACAATGAAAGAGGCCTGGAATAAATTATTTCCGCAGGAGACAAACGATAGGGAAGATTTCGAAGTGTAAGTAAGTGCGGGGTATTACTGTATAAAGGGATTTTGTGTGATAAAAAGGAAAATATAATGCAAAAGTAAATATAATAAAAATTTAAATAAATAGATACATATTTAGGCAACCGCTGCATAAATGTGATAATAAATCTTATTAAAAATAAATAGTGTTTTTATTTTAGTTTCATTATATTAATAATTATAAAAATAATTAATATTCATTTTGATTAAAGCTTGATTGTTTGTTAATTAATTGCTATTGACAAAATTATTATAATTATTATTATTATTATTATTATTATTATTATTATTATTATTATTATTATTATTATTATTATTATTATAATTATTATTATAATTATTATTATTATTATTATTATTATTATTATTATTATTATTATTATTATTATTATTATTATTATTATTATTATTATTATTATTATTATTATTATTATTATTATTATTATTATTATTATTATTATTATATTAAGAGATTATAGTGAAATTTTTACATGTCTAATTAAAAAATGATAAAAATGAAATCTTACTCGCTACATGATATGGATAGAGATCAATCTGACTATTTGTGAGAAGAAATTTTACTGATCCATTAACAACAGAGTTTTTGCTGAGAGACGAACCTGGGAATATGAAAAATAATTCGATCAATACTCTTTATAAATGTCTATAAATGGGAAACATCTTTTCAATTTTCTTAATTGCTAACTAAAAAAATACTATCAAGACGTAATAAAAACTAGACAACTTTTTCAAAATAAACAAACCAACGTATTAATAGAGATGAGTTCATTTTTTTGACAGCATATTATCATCATTGATAACATTTTTTTTATTAAATAATATTATTTCACTTTTCACAAAAAACAAATAATTGTCAAATTTTTTCAAACATAGACATTAAATTCAATAAATGTTTCAAGAATGGCTCAAATTGTTTAACAAGAAAAATTAAATAACTCTAGTAAAAAAATTGCTACTGTAACGATTTAAAAACCAAAATATGCGCAACACAAAAAATAATTATAATTGGTAAATAAATTATAAAAAATTGCAAATGACCGAATCAAAATGATCCTTTATATTAAATAATGTTTATATTTATTATAATAAATAGCTATTGAATTCAAATTTTTATTTTGCTAAATTTTGTTTTATTTTCAATATATTTTATTCAAACTTTATTTTGACTGGTGGTTAAGTTATGTTAATTTTGTTCGAAAAACATTTCTAATTTTCTGTCACTCCAATTTAATAAATTCGTATTTAACTATATTTCTACTTAACTTTCATTTTAATAACAGTTTTCTTGAATAAAATTTACGAATGTACTCGAATTTGTATTTATTTAGCATAATAATTAATAATAATAGTTATAAAATAAAATTTTTTAAAAATAATATTACAAAACTTTAAAATAAATTTGTCGATAGCCGAAATATGGTGTAAGCCATTGAAATATTTCGAATTAAAATAGATCATGTTCATAAAATTTAACTAACCTTTCTCTCTTATCTTTCTCATATTTTATTATAAATCATTCCACGATAGACAAATTTGTTTTAAAGTTTTCTAAAATTAGTGTTGAAAAAATGTAATTTAGTAAAATCAAATATATAAATTTATTTAGAAGTACAATATATTTTAGTATATTTAAATAAAGAAAAAATCAATAAGAGAGGATGCAAAAAAAGAAATTCTTGTTAAATTTTGTTTTAGCACTATCAAGCACTACCGTATTTCCCTTATAATAAGACCTACCTCGAAAATAAGACCTAGCATGAATTATTCGCCCACAAAAAATATAAGACCTACCCTGAAAAAAAGACCTACCTTGAAAGATCTGTTTACTTATTTACATAACGAAAAAAATAGTAATTTTAATTCAAATTAACCATAAATATATGCTTTAAAGTGTCAAATACTGGCAAATCTGTTAGTTATTCAATCCCCAATCCAATGATCATGATGGTGATGTAAATGAGGTGGATGACATGATTATATTTGAATAAATGTCTAGTTTTTAAACGTAATAAATTTGTTTTGAAAATATGACCCGAAAATAAGCCCTAGGTAGCTTTTTTTCTGAAAATTTGAAGTAAGACAGTGTCTTATTTTCGGGGAAATACGGTATCTTAAATTGAAATATTTTATTGTATGAATGAATATTGCGGATTATGGTTTACAAAGATATTTATTAGAATGATATTTTAATAAATGACTCCGCTATCAACATATTTATTTTAAGGTTTTAATAATAGTAATAATAATAATAATAATAATAATAATAATAATAATAATAATAATAATAATAATAATAATAATAATAATAATAATAATAATAATAATAATAATAATAATAATAATAAAGTGATAATATAAGCCTTTTGCTGCGAATAATGTATTTAATGAACAAATTTTCGACTATAAGATAGTCCTTGTCAATAGTCGAAAATTATCACTTTATTGTTTTTAATAATAATAATAATAATCTTTATTTTGACTTCTTTGGAAATTTTGGAATGGACCATCTTGTGATATTTAGGTGACCAAAAAAAAACAAAAAAGAAAATTAAAAATTTTGTCTTTGGTCACAGTTTTGTTAAAACTTTCGGTTCAGTTCCGATTCGAAACTCTGATTCACATAAAAGTTCTTTCTTGATAAAAACTGTAAAATTCGAAAATTAGGATTCTCAATTTTATTCTTAGGTGCAAGATTTTTAGTTCAAATATCTTTTTTTAACACGCGATTTCTTAATAATCTTTGATCTTCAAATTTCTCTTTGATAAATAATTCACTTCTTTAGATCTTATTTTCATCTTAATTCCGAATAATCTAAAATTAGTCTTCTTTGATTTAAACATACTGAAAGATATTATCAAGAGAATTAATAATAATTTTGTTAGTATTAATAAAATTTATATGTAAAATATGTAATTATTATTAATGATCATTTTTATTGCATTTGTTCCTGAATAGTGGATAACAGTAGAGTTTGTAAGTATATATATATATATATATATATATATATATATATATATATATATATAATTTTTAAAAAAAGAGCTTCATTTTGATTATAAATGAAATACGAATATATTTCAGAAAATTTAGCATTTACTTTGATCGCCTTCTTCACAGAAGTGGAATTCGACTCTCGAAACCAGAACATGATAAGAAGTTTCTTTCAAATTATATTTCTGGAATAGTTTCTGTCGATTATTCAAAGTGTTCGTAAATGACCAATTTGTTGAATTATCATTAATTATAAGTTCCGGTCGGTTATTAGAATTTCTAGTGGCCTGAAACAAAATGGAATAATTATTGATATACACAAGACTAAAACTTAGTAACAAAACTAAATCAAAGAAATCAATAAATTTATTAATGCAAAAAATCAACCATAAAACATGGGTCATGAAACTCTATATATTATTCACTCCTTTAATTTCAACATATTGTAGATATAATTACGTTATCTCTTTAATACGATATCAATATCAACATATCAATATTTTTAAATTTAACCCAATTTCCGTGATCTGATCGATCTGAAATTTTGATAGCATGTAATGTTCTCGACAACGAATCCGATCAATCCGATCACGAAAAGTAGGTTAATTTGAACCCACAAAATATGCCTGGCACATACAAACATACATCAATGAAGTTAATAAAGAGAGAGTAAAAATAATTAAAAAAAATTATGTAATTTCATTTTAGATTTTATTTATTCATTTATACAGTTCTGAAACTTTTAATTTTCTACACCACTATGCTAGAAAGAAATAAAGGTAGCGGATAATGAACAATCAAGATGAGAAACAAAAAAAAGATGAAACAAATATACAATTTAATTTACTGACAATTTCAAAAATACATTACAAATTATTTAAAATTTAATACAAAAATGAATTAATTTTCATTTATGATGTACTAGGTGAAATACTCGGCGCTGCAAGGAAATCAAAAAGTAAAATGATCAATTATATACATATAATAAAAAATTTAACAAAAACCGAATTTTTGAATAAATTTAAAACAAATGAGTTTTTTGTCCTTTCCCAGTTATAAGATGATTTTACATTGAATGACATGAATTTAAGCAATATTATTTGAAAAAAATTTGATTTTTTAGACATTTAACCAGACATAACTTGCCTCAAGCTTTTTAATTTCAAATCATTCAACTAATCTCAATTATTTCTTCCAGTAAAAACTTTACCAACAACATGTTCCTTCAAATGACAACACTTTGAAACATGCCATAACCCTGATTCCTATTATTAAATATTTTGATTTTAAAATTTTGAATTGAAAGCATTTTAAATATCAAAATATATTTATCGAGATATATTAAATACAATGCTTTTACCGATCCTAGAGATTAATAGAGTTGATTGATATTTTATTCATGAATAGCGACAAAATTTTCCTTAAAAATAATAATATATTTTTGCATATATATTTTTGCATCATCATATCTTTGAGAATTTAAAATACTTGAAGTAATAATAAAACAATAGTTATTAAAAGTTTATGTGACTTCTTTATCCAATAGAGATATTAAATGTAAACAAACTGTTTTTCAAGTAATCAAAACATTGTAAATATATTTTCTAAAATTTCCCTATCAACAATTCAACAATGCATTTTGTATATTGAAAGCAATCACAGCAAATAAGCATTGTATATTCACTATGCGGGATTTATCAAGGGCATTAAAATTGGTATACAAGCATAGCCGGATTTACTCTTGAGGACGCCCAAGGCTAAAAATCTTATTGGGCCCTTTTATAATTTTATTTTAAACAAAAAGGTTAATTTGTTTCCTGGTGTTATAAAGTTGAAATAATAGTTTAATTTCGAAAATAATATTAGTACAATTCATAAATAATAAAAGCATTAATTTAGAAACATTTTCTTCTAGATTTTTTCTCTGCAAAATCCTCAATCCTCAACAGCAATTTTAGAAAGGTATTTTATTAAATATAATATGAAATATAATTAAATACTTCTTTACTTATATTATATAAATATAATAATCTGCAAATAATTAAAAGATGTAATAAGTTTTTACAATAATAATACAAAATGTGGGGCCCCTGCTAGTCGGCCCCTACGCTTCAGCCTTGTCAGCCTAAGGGTAAATCCAAATCTGGATACAGGGTATATAACATTTTACCCATATTTAGCCAGTAATACCTTTCGAGAAAAACGTTTCGTTTATGTTAGTAAAATATCTTTTAGAAATTGGTTTATTAAATTTCCAAGTAATTTAAAGAGATAAAATACTTGGCAAGACAAAGTCTAAATGGAAAAGAAAATCAGATAGAACTAATCATTGAAGCTCTAATTTTCGTCTTATTCTTGCCGGCTTTTGTCGTGTACAATGACAAAAAAAGAATAAAAACGCTTGAAATGTTACGAAATGCTTGTAATGACGATTGAGATTAATTAATTCTAGGCCTCAAACGTTTCATGTAAAAAATCGGCCAGAAAATTATTTATTTATAACTATTCTCAACATTTTCATAATAATAATATTGTTTAGAATGTTCCAATATTTGTTCAAATAAATTCATATTTTGGAACTTTTCTTTTCACATGAATTCATTCCTGGATATATTCTCTTTTTACACCCCTTAAACTTCAGCTTGGCCTTATTCGAACTGGCTATGGGATCCTGTTTCAAGACCCACGAAGTTTTTTTTTGTGATAAATGCAAAAAAGTTCATATCCTGCTTCACAGATCCTCGATATTTGACCAAAACCATGCTTGTTTAGCAAAAGGCACAAACATATCCTTTTCTTCTCAAAAAACCTATCAAACTACAACCATTTCCATTTGTAATCAGAATTAAAATTCTTCTAAAATAAACTCCCTCCGTTTAATAAAAATAAAATATATTTAAAAAAATCAAAAACATATGCTTTAAAAATAAATAATAAATTAAAATCATCGATATATATTTTACTGATTTTGTTTTAAATATTTTTATTATCATAAAAGAAATTGGGTCGATTTTTTTTCATGATCCGATCCACCAAAAACCAATATTTGGAGTGGTATGAACGATTTCATGATGAATTTAATACAAATCTCATTTGTTTCTATGATTTCAAAGGAATCCTAAACAAGAAATTCGTTCCAAATAGCAAAACAGTTAATGTTGCATATTATATTTTTGTCCTCATATTTGATCAGAACATAGAGTGTTACATAACAATTTCACCGATTGTAACTGAGCTTTGGGAAAAATATCATATCTATTCTTTTCTACATCATTTATCATATTTACCAAATTTTGCTCCGTACCATTATTTTCATTTCTCAAAACTTCATTTGTCAATGAAAAGAATCCGAATTGAATCTGTTGAAGACATACAATATGAACCTAGCAGCAATATTAGCAATATTCCAATCAACAGCATGAAGCACTCATTTAATGCACTTGTGTAAATGTGCAAGGCGAGTATTTTGAATAAATAAAACCAATTATATTAATAAATATATATTGTCTATGTAGTTATATTACTATCCAAAATATTGATATAAACACAAGGTTTCTTATGAATTCATTTTCCATGATTTTTATGTTTTAAAAATTTTTAATTACAAATTAAAGTTTTTTAAAAAAAATCCATAATTGCACTTTTTCAAACATTAATATTGAATCTAGTAGATATTGTAATAGAATCTTGACAACAACAAAAATTTAGTTGATAATTTGAGTTTTTTTATGAAAATTTAATGAAAGGAAAAATGATTGTTGAAAATTTATGTGAATCGTCAATTCTCCAAGCTGATGAAATGGGAAAAGTACACAAAATCTAATTCGCCCTCCCCCTTTGATATATAAATTTTACTGATTCATTTAGGATTAATTAATCTGTTCATAAATCATAATGAAGTGGGATACAATAATTAAATGTCTCATTCAAATGATTAAACTTTCATATAAGACATAATTAAAATACGCTGAGAAAACTATGATAAATTTACTAAATATTCAAATATTCATACAACCTCCAAACGGGTTTTTGCTGCCTCTTTATTCATGTCATTGGATTGCAAAATAATCCCCTTTAATGATTCCGTAAAGAGAATGGCTGCCTTGATCTGTGAAATAGTTAACACCCAAAATAAATCGATTAAAATGAATTCGGCTTTTGATTCAATAATGGACTGATCTATAATTAAAGAGTAAAAAATATTCGGTCCCAAAAATATTTTCGTAAATATAGTTCAAAGTGCAATAATCATTACATTGTATGAATACAGACAGCTGGCCGTTAATTCAGCTTTGATAGAATTAAAGCATTTTTTTCATAAAAAAACATATTAATTAATTTTTTCTGTCTATCATTTAAAAATATAATAAAAAATGTTTAAAAAATATTTAAATTATTTATAAAAAAATTAGAAATTGGCATTGAAAGATACCCGTAATACACCCTAGCCTCGATTTCTCACTGTTGTTTGCCCATATGGCATTTAAGTTTCCCTTTCCCCGTTATGAATACACGTATTTAGCTCATTACTGAATTATTAATGCTTTGAAATGATCAAATTATAATTATATTGAAATTTAGATAGCATTGACTACAACTAGGCTTACTATTATATCTGGCACTCTGAAAACAGAACATGATCTTCATATAAATATAGATATTCCTAGATTTTATTCGTCCCGATTTATGTCTTCAGAAATGAATAGCTCTATAGAATATCACAACTAAATTCATTCATTCAAATACAAATAAAGAAAATCATCGCAACAACTAGAAAATGAATAAAGAGACTGGTAGCATGCTGTGAAAAGTTTCTTTGGGGAAAATAAACAACTTTATCACATTAAACATCTCTTCCTTAATTTAAAGAATTTTCTACTTTTAAAAACATCGGTTAAGACTGAATAATAAAATGTATACAGCGCCAAGCTGTAACTTTTAGGGGCCCTGTGCTGACACTAAGATTTTTTTTTGAATTTCATTGCATTCATCTTTCATTGATTTTAATGAAGTTTTTCTAATGTATTTAATATTATGGGGCCAGTGCGATTGCACTTGTTGCACTTGCGATAGTAAGGCGCTGAATGTATATTGACTTTATTATAGCATATAAATGTATATGTTACTTAGAAATATCATTTGAATCCTGGAGGATATTTCATTTTTTCATATATAGTTTAATTGGTCAATTCTGGTTGGAAAAATTAATTTTTTGGTGGCTTTGCAAATTTTGTTACCATTGGTAATTTTTTGTGTTGCTTAATTTATTTAGATTTGTCAAAGGAAGTTTAATAATTTTATTGAATATGTTGAGAAAGAAATTGGGAATAAATTGCACAATGAATGAGTTGATGTTGATTCACCTATTTCAAATTGACTTCGTGACAGAAAAAATAAATTTTTTGTGGCTTTGGAAATTTGGAAAATTTTTGTGTTTGTTTTTTTTATGAAAATGTTTGTTTTAATTTATAAAAATAAGTTGAAAAAGTTTTGAGTTAAAGTTAAATTTGTAATTTCTTAAAATATAATATTTTCTTGGTTATATTTTCACATTTTTGGTTTTTAAAGTTGAGTAATTAAGCAATATTTTGATAATTTCCGAACTAATTTTAATCTATATTATGAAGGCCCAGGCCACTCACTCACTCACTGATTCTGTAACGCTCAATGCTTACTATGATTATTATTATATAACATCATCAGCAATCAATATTATCACAATCGATATAATTTATTTTAAGAATTTATTATAAGATTCACGTGAATTTTGAAAAACCTAGTTAATAAAGATTTACTGTTAGAAATCATTTCATAGAAATTAATCTTAGAAATTAATCATATTTTAATAAAAATTTTAATTATTTTTAATATGATTAATTAATTTATTACCAAACCCTACAGCTATCAGATGATAATCCACCGTAAATCATCATATCTACACCAATAATTTCCTAAATGAATATACACCTCAAAAATACCTCATAAAACCACCGAAATGTGCTACTGGTCAAAATTTTGATAGGATTGAAACATCATTTTCAAATTTATATTTTAAATAATTAAATAATTTTTTAAATAATATATATATATATATATATATATATATATATATATATATATATATATATATATATATATATATATATATATATATATATATATATCGATTATTCGACTTTTCACAAATACACATATTGCTTTATCTAATTATTAAATAAAATGTATGTTATAGAATCTATATATTTATAGAATCTATATATCTATAATATAGATATTTGTATATTGTTAAGAATGGAAATTAATTACTAATAAAAAGTTGCTATAGCCAATCTTGATTTCAGACTGAAAATTTATTTTATTGTAATAAAATAAAATAGACAGCATTTTAGCATTCGTTGTTAGAGACGAGCCGGTCTTGAGTATATATACGGGATTTTTCTCATCAATGAAATAACTTTTCAAAGCTATTTTATAGCTACTAAAAATCAAAGCGGTGAAATTCCTTTACCATTGACCTGAGTCGAGTTTAACTAAGCTGTTAATTTTTTGACTAAATATTTAAAGTGCGTCTTATACTCAAACTTCCGGAAAAGGTTTTTGGTTAACATGCAATAAATAAATAATTTCTGATCGATTTCTGATCTTGATATTTGAGTTCTTGTGAAATTGTTCTGGAATTATAGATTATTACCTCTGGCTTCATTTGGATTTATTGTGGGTTTTCTAATTCCCGTGTTTCAAAAAATATATGCTTACTATCGTTCAATTAATTTGAAGAATAATTTAATTCAATGTTTCATGATAATATGCCTTGGTAATTGACAATGGATCTGGTATGAACAAAGCCGAATTTTCAGATGATGGTGCAACAAGAGCTGTTTTACCACCTATTAACGGAGGATCTCGTCATCAGGACGTTATGATTGTAATGAATCAAAAGGATAGCTACGTTGGTGATAAATCTCAATCCTAAAGAAGTATTTTGATGATGAAATGGCCCATTGAACGTAACTGGGATGATATGAGAAAGATCTGCCACCATATGATATGTTTTGTGAAATTCATCAATATCAAAAAACATCGATATCTATACTAATTAACAGTCAAATTTTTAATAAATACAATGCCAATGGAAAAAAGAAATCAGAGGTGAAAATCGAATACCAGCTTTGACTTATCATTTATATGAATTTACTTCAAATTGTTTTTGCAAAGAAATAAATCCTGATAATTCTTCTCTGATGTAATGATTTGTTATGCTTTTATAATTGATTATATTGATGAAATAAATATTATGTTTATGTATGTATATTATTGAATATATTGAAGGAATAAATATTATGTTTATGTATGCATATTATTGAATATATTGAAGGAATAAATATTATGTTTATGTATGCATATTATTGAATATATTAAAAGAATAAATATTGCATTAAATAAATTGATAAAATTATGTTCATGTATCATTTCTTATATCATTTATTCCCACAGCCGGCCCTGCTTACAATATAAATCGTATTCAAAAATTACTTATTATTAAAATTCACGATAAAATATTTATAATTTATATAATTTGATTAAATTTTTATTAATATTCTTTTTATAAATGTTTTAAAAACTGGATTTTTAAAAGCGAAAGAAGAGCAACTGTCGCCCTCTTGTGGGAATCTATGATAATTATCAAAGATTTTTGTAAATATTTAACGATCAGAATTTTAACCAGTAGTGTAATATATTAATATTCAATAAAATATTTACTAGGAACTTTGAAAAAATCCTAAAGATTTCCATATTTAATAGTTTAAAATTCTTAGAAACTAAATTCAAAGTTACCTGTTAAGCTCTTTTTCATGGTTAAGCGTACTTTTGTTGCATTTGTAATTAATTTCACTGGGGTAGCTTGGCCATCTTGAAGACCACTTGCTTCAATTCGAGTTGAATCCCATTCGATTTCTTTAAATAACAATACACAACCTTGAGTAGCGGATTTAATTCTTGTTTTCTTTAAATGGTCGGAATCGGACCAGTTTGGCATTTTGCTAGATACAGACAGTCGTGTTAGCTAAAATAAGCATAACATCAACATTATCTAATTAAATAAACATGGGAATGATTTAATTATAAGAAAGCGCACTCAAAAATTCGTTTTACGATATAATTCAACGGTTTTTATGTCATTATCAGGCAGGATAGAAAAGACTATAGATATTATAGATTTTATAAATTTATTAATTTTTCTTTTAAAAATATATTTATAATAATCAATTATTTTTCAATTTATACTAAATTAATTTAAAATTTTCAATTTTGTTATAACTATTTTAATACAATTTTTATAATTTTTCAATTTTAAAAATCTATAAACTTTTTGAAAACTGAAATTTAGAATTATTTAACTTAATAATTTAACACATTTGAAAACAACATTAATAATTCACAAACCCATCATTTACAATTCCAAACTATTCAAAAACATTCAAAACAGAAGTCTTGACAGGATTTAGTTCATTAGGTTTCGGATCAAATGATTTTATCAACAAAACTTCAGAAATTAGACGTTTTTCATAATTATTAAAAAATTTTAATAAAATTTTTAAATCAGACATGTCTATTTTACTCATACAGCGCTTGTGGTGCTCATTAATATTGGTCGATTACATCGGTCGACAGTGTTCAGGAACTAGAGTAAATAGATTACGGGAAGTCTTTTCAATACGTGTTTCAATATACACCAATTATATGTAAAATGATATAGGAAATTAGTACACAATTCAACAGTGTATTTATTAAAAATTTTGAATATGAATCAGTAAATATTTCAAAAAAACATCGAAATATTTACTTTTACATAGTCAAGCTTTTTAATAAATACAATGTTTAATTGAAAAGAAATCAGTGGTGAAATTTGAAAAAAGTTCTTGTAATCCAACAGGTTATCAAAAGAAAAGCGATGGAATCTGGATTGAGTGTAAAAATGTCAATATGGGAAAACTATTTGATTTATATAATTTAAGTGCTAGAAAAATTTTTAAACAAAAGTTTATTAAAAACAAAAAAAATTAATTCGATATTCATATTGAGATTATTGAGGAAAAAAATAATTGCATTTGGATTTCTCAGTTTTTTTTGGTTAATTTCTGCTAAAATTCGTGATGGATTAGAATACGATATTAAAAACAAATAAAAAAAAATCAGTTTATCTAATGATAAAAATTCGAAAAACATTTCTTTCGTATACAATCAATAACTCAAAAATTTACAATACTTTATTAGTTCTTATTTTAGAATTCAAAAAAAATTATTCGTATAATTCAAAAGCTATTAAAGAAAATGTTGATAATTTATTTTTACTTTTCAAAATATAAAAGCGATTCATTTTGAAAAATGTTTCTTTGTGTATTTAAATAATACAAATAATACAAAATTTAAATAAGAAAATTTATCAATAATCATGGAACTTTTGGAGGACACAAAAAGACAAAATAATTGGAAAATGAAAATTGTTAGAAATTATTCAAAAACTAATTAAATATTCAAACAAGTAAAAAGTTATATTTTTGGGAGGAAGAAAAGTGGTAACCGTTGCAAATTTAAAGTTTGAGATGAACGAAATTATTTTTATATTATTTTATATTTTATTTTTTTTTAAAAGAACTCATCTAAAGCTAATGACTAACTATCAGATTGCCGATTGATCTCAGATGTGAAATATCAATTGAAACTCATCCTCAAGTATAATTGGAAAATATTATGAACGAAGTTTTTCTTGTGATGGAGCCAGATTCAAAGCTAATATCTTTCCGAAAATTTATTAATATGTACAAAACAGTACTTTATTTATTGGTGACAAAATATTAATTAAAATGGTGGTAAATACATACCGATTCTTCTTTTATAGGTTCAAAATATTTTACTGATATTCGCAGCAAGATTAATCAATGAGTGTCAAGAAATTTCGACAATGCGATTTTGGGTTATTAACTAGGGCTGCCAACATATCTCTTTTAAAGGGATTATGTTCTTTTTTTAAAAATATATTTTTGTTCTTTTTCTTTTTTTATTATTTAAATAAATGTCCTCTTTTTTAAATTTTGCTAATTAATAATTATTTAATAATGCACAAAAGATAAAATTCTTGTCTATATTTGAAAAGTAAATTAATAACACTATTTTTATTTTGAGTAAAAGTAAAAAGCATGTGACATTTTTATCTAGTCAATCTAGTGTTGTCCACACAAGTGGATGTTGTGGCGTTTGTATCACACATTAAAAATCAAATCACATGTATTTTTTATTATGTGTGCTGTGTTTGTATGTAAAATTATTTTTCTGCCACTTTCTCAATTTCTTTATAAAAACTTTAATTTTTGAAACATTAAAATTTATACACACAACTAAGTTTGTATGTTCCTATAAAATTGAAAAAAATGTTTATCTTTTTTTGTACTCAACAGTTGGCAACCTTATTACTATCGTATTTAACAATAAATTGTAAACAATATAACGGCAAAAGTAGGTATTTATGTCAAAACATTATAATATTTAGGCATTTGTTCTGCACTGAAATTTTTTAGAAATACAAAAATTTACCTATTGAAACCTTTTTTCTCAAAACAATCCAAATTTCATTTAAAATAAATTTCAAACAAGCTAAATTTTGTTAAATATAATCAATAATAAAGTGAATGGATTAAAAAAGGAATTTTTTCAAAATATATGATGATTATTTTAAAATGTCACCAAATATTTCTTTCGTGTCATTTGTAAAGTTGTAAAAAGATTTTATAAAAGATTTTTATTAAATTTACTAAATTTATTAACTTTCGTTTTAATTTTCCATAGATTGATAAAATTCTCAAAAATAATCACAAATTACAATGAAATTATAAAATAAAACTATGAAAAGTCTGGGGAAAATGATTTCTAACATTCAAAGTGAGAGAGGTCAGCAGAAATATGTAAAATGGATCAAGGAATTAATTCACATAATTCTAATGAAATAAGTTGCATTTAATTATATTACCACAATGGATCAAAAGGTTTTTTCTTCTGTCTTGATATTATTATTTAATTTACTTTACGATTTTGTATTTATTAAAAAGCTTGACTTACAATCAAAAACATCGATATATTTGCTGATTCAGTTAATCTTTTTAATAAATACAATGTCAATGGAAAAGAAATCAGTGGTGAAATTTGAAAAAAAAAGTTCTTATTAACGATTGTTTAAAAAAGAAGCAGCAGAAATTTTAGTTGCATAGGAAAAAGATTTCAACCGAAAGTCATAAAGAACAGAAATGTAATATTTAAAGAAAACAGTTCAATGGTGAACAAAAAATATCAAATAATTTAATTACATCTTTGTTTTATGAATCTTTTATTATTTTGACTATTGTGATTGCATTGAATTCTAGCAGAAATAATCAAGCATTAGTTCATTTGTGACAAATGAAATTATGTTTTATTTTCTAAATTCAGTTATAAAGGTTGTGATAATAGTTGTCAAACTCGGACAAAATGAAAACTAAGATTAATAACTTCTGGTGATAAAATATGGTATTAGCTACAGAATGATTTCAAATTTTCTATTTGGGAACTCTTATTAAAAACTGGCTAAGGCAGATGAAAAAACTATAATAGCGTATTAAAATGACAGATAATTTTCATCATACGGTAAAGGTCATAAGGCTAAATTAATAGAAAGTAGAAAGCTAACTCTTTAAAAACTAGAAACATTTCTTCGCATATAAACATATCTTTTTCGTCTCATGTTCGATAGCATTTCGTTACGGTCTAAGGAAAATTATATGAAAAAAATGGATAAAGGAGAAATTCTATTTGACAATCGGTTAAATTCCGAATATCATTTTAAAACAAATATACTCAAAATTAAAATAAGAACTAAATAGTGAAATATTATCCAACCATTTAGAAATTTGACACATTTTATGAAAATATAAATTAATTTTGATCCAGTTATGAGTTAAATGATTTTGAAAAAGAGAAATATTTAGGCTAATAATAACATGATGATAATGATAAATACAATACCGTTTAGAACCGCCCTAGAATACAGTGAATAAATATATTAAATTATAAAGGCATATTTATACTATATTACTTTTGTATTGCGAACCAGAAAAAATATTAAATGGAATACAGTGAGGATGATTCGGTTGCGCAAAACGTCGAATTTTATAAATAAAAATAAGAAAATAAATGTAATAAATTATAAAAGCATTATTTTTTTCAAAATTCTGAAGATATAAAATAATATCCAAACTTTTCAATTCAAATAGATATACAAGTTGATTTATTTATTTTAGTAATATATTTATTTTTACAGCACGAAATGTTATTAAATAATTAATTTTTTATTTAAAAATTACACGTTAATAAAAATTAATTAATTTTCAGTACATTATTTTCTTTGAGGAAGTCAAATTTATTTGGCGTTAGGCTCAAAATATTTGACCGAAAATCAAATGGTAATATCTTCAAATAAATTAACTGAAATTATTAACTGTAAAAAAGGCAGTCAAATATAAAAATACTGTATATTTGAAGAAAATGTTCTTGCTAAAAATGTAATTAAGATGCTTCTAAAACATCTGAAAAGAATTTATCATTTAATTATTATTTAATATTATTATTTATCAAAAATCAACAAAAGAAAATATAATGTTCGGTGCAGAAATTGAACATCAATAAATTTTGAGAAATAATGTATATTTAAAAGATGTTTGAAATTACACAAATAGCTTAACCCTTTGGATCTCATTGGGACAATACGACCCACACCAGTGCTTCAGATTTACTTTACAGTTGGGATATATATATATATATATATATATATATATATATATATATATATATATATATATATATATCGCTTTCACTCTACTCTAGCGCGTCAACAAATTCGTATAAGTTACCGTATGCGAATAAAAGCAGTCGACTGTTGAAAAGAACAAAATTTATTTGTTTTGCATGCCAAGTGCCTTTCTGCCAATTATGTTTCACTCCATTTCGTAATTAATTAAAATGTATATTTCCTGTTTTTACTTTTTGTATTCCCTTATAATTTTATAATACATTTTTTAATGAATTTTAGGTTTTTTCAATTTGCATGGTACAAATATAAAATACCAATTGGATTATATATACCATTTTTTAATCTATAACTCGACAAATAAGTGAAATTTTTTTCAGAATTTTATTTCAGAATAGTATGGAACGCAAAAAGTTAATTATGAAGCATTTTATTCCAATATAATCAAAATCGTCATCTCGATTTATACTATATAACTTTTGTATTGCGAACTAGAAAAAAATTATTAAATATAACATTGTAAATACAAATAATTTTTGACTTTTTCATTGCCAAAATTGTGATTTTCCAAATTAAATTACTGTTGCATAAAAGAAATGCTGGTTGAATTTAATTTAAATAAAAAAAATAATATTGTCGATTAAAATTCAAAATTATTATCCATAAGTTCAAATCAATAATAATGAAATTTAAGTATAACAGTTTTAAATTAAATATTTGGTTAAATTGGATAAGTTATGCATTACTGATTGAGAAAATTGATTTGCCAATAAGAATGAAATAACAGTTTTGTGTTGTCAATAAAAATTAAAAATATTTTTTTCCATCTTCAATAATTACGTAAAAATAAGGACTAAAATTGTCATATACATGTGATCAATTCTAAAATATAATTTTAAGTAATTTTTTCCTGGTGTTTTAATGAATCAATTGCATTTAATAGGGTTAATTATTCAAATAATTTGATGATGTCAAAGAAACGTCAATGACGCAAGTCTAATTTGAAAGAGAAAAAATCCTACCCCTTATCGGGCTAACATCTAACTACTCTGGGTCTACTTTTTTTAGTAAATATGACAAAAAGCATAGAAAAAAGTTATAGTTTTGAAGATTTGAATGGCGAGCGTTGGAATTTGAATTAAAATCTTCGTTTCGTATTAAGTGAGATTGGCTAAAGCAAACAAACAGCCATAATCGATATTGCTCCAAAACAAAGATTGGGTCTTTCTTTTTCAAACTTCAAGTGCGAACTGATATTTCCATTAGGTGAACTTTGAACAATCATGACACTAAAATATTTGAAGAACAAAAAGATTGATGTCGATCCAATTATACATTGAATCTTGAGATGAAGCAGTACAGTGTTCCACAAATTTTTCCTATTCAAGAATTTTAATACATTTTTAATTTTCTTTTGACTAAATTGAAAGTTGTAGAGAAACAAAATTTTTCCTAAGTACTTTCATTCCATTAAAATACAACTTGTTAGATTCTGTGGATACTTCTATAAAGACGAAATTTTCTCTCAAAAAAACATTAAATGTTCAATGATTTTTGAAATTTGCATTCATTGTGTATCTTGAAAATGTTTTAATGGATAAATATCATACATATCTAATCTTCTAATATATAAAGATGAAAGTTAGTTTGTTAAATTTTGCATGTGACGCTCATTTGACTCGGGACAGGTGTGTTTCTGTTTTCAAACCCAGATTAGCACCCATGGGGTACCCTAACTCTACTCAGGGTCACCTCGATTTACTACAGTAGATACCCCAATGAGTTGAAATTGGCAACAATGTTACAAATAAAATTTGTTGATCATGTTTGGTTTATAAAATAGGAGAGTTGGGTCACCAAGAAATCTTTTCATTTTTGCACCAGAAGGAAAAACCGAAAATATAGTCTATCGAAAGCTTTATCATAAGTTATATATAAATTATATATACTTTTTTGAAATTAAATTTTAATGTATTTTTTAAATTATTTTTTTTAAATGAATGAATTGAAATAAATTTCTTTATTTTGAATCTGTTTACTATTTTGAAATCGTTCAACACCGGGTACTCCAGCTAGTTGGAGATATAATAAACATTGAAAAAGAAATAAATGATAAGTTATTTCCTGGAGTAATCTTGATGACTTTAATATGGGTATATATAATATTTATTAAAAAACTGACTATGACTCAAGTAAATATATCGATATTTTTTTATATACACGAATCAAAATCACTGAAAATGTAAAAAAGGCTGTGTTCTGAATATCATAAAAACATCGATATCTTCATAGTTAATTCATAGTCAACTTTTTGATAAATATAATTTCAAATGAAAAGAATCAGGGGTGAAAATCGAAATAAGTTCTTATAATAAATATATAATCATAAATATTTAGAAATATTTTTAAATAATGTTAACTTATAATATTTAATGAAAATCAATTCGAAAATGTGAAAAAAAAACGTTTCTCATAATTCAATAATTAAACAGTCTAGGGAACATGCAATCACTAGGAGAAGCGATTTAGATTTTGGCATTTAACTTAATTTAATTTTATTATTAATCTAATATAAAAGAAATTTGAGTAATAAATATTAACCTCCATAGAAGCTTTGAAGGCTTTGGCAGTGAACACAATGCGAACCATGTTGATTTTAATGGTCATTCCATCAATGACTCTGTCGATGAATCCGTAGGCGTTCGGATTTTGGCTAGAACAGAATTTAATAATAAAAAATGAATATTCCATTTCTATTAGTAAATATAGAGTTGCAATCCAAATAATAGAATATCATCAAAATATATTAAAATAGAATAATTAAAATATAATCTTTAAATTAAATCATATAGAGCACTAGTGTGAAACACATAGCTAACATGGAACATTCAAACCCAGTTTAAATGGTGCAAGTCATTTATTCGGGGGATGACATGTGTACATGTTCTCATTCATTCTCGATTTCTGCAATGATCCCATCATCCGTTAATATACATATACAATGACATAGTCTTGATAATGTTTCTCGATTTTTTCTGCGGCAAGGATAAAAACGTAATTCACTTTGAAATTATGGGACACATCTAATTAAACGGAAGAAAATATGCAACATTGATAGCCAATTTTGTCACAAAATTTTGAAAATAGATTTCGAAATTTCAGAAACTACTAATTACATCTCAGTATATTTGCTATTTCATTTTCAGGCGACACCAATTTAAGGAAATATTTATTCAAGTTTCTTTATTTTTGCGAACACGTTTCAAAGAGTATTCAAAAAGATAAGCAAAATTTCAAACCAACATATCAAATGAGATATAGATACAAAAGGTATTTGGGAAAAGTAAATGTAGCTTATTAATATACATTTGTATTGTGGTTGTTACTAAATATTAAATATATTGCAGATAGGTGTTGTTTTGTTCGATGATGGGAACTGGAAATTCAAAAGGTTTCACACACATTTTTGAGAAATTTGTTATTTATGTTGATTATTTTTACAATTTTAATAAAGATTTTGAAGGAATAATTTATTTACTTTGAATATTATTATTCTAATATTGAAAAAAATCAAATTTGTTAAAAATAATGAACTGGGAAACTTCTCAAAAATTAAAGCATTATTAAGATATTTAGAGATATTTAGCTTTTTTTAAATTTTTTTTTATAATTTTTAAACATTTTTAAGCTAAATATTCTATGGATCTTAGTCCTACTAATGCTCTACTTCAAAACGACATAATTTAAGTGAAAGTTAAAATGTCGAAATTCAAAGCATTAAAAATTATTTCTTTTTTAAATAAACACTTTTAAAATATTTCCGTCTTATAAAATCCTCCAACATTGGCGGGTATTGAATTTCTATTAAAAAATTGGGGAAAAATCACAACCATGTTGAAAAATATAATACGTTGATTTTAATTTAAATTAAAAAACTATTACACCAAAATATATTTCAATTATTTACGTAAAAAGTCAAGAAATTCTAAAAATATTTTTTAAAAATAATTTGTTCAACTGGAAAGTTTTCAGTCGATTTAATGTAAAAAACATGCAATCATTTTCGTTTTAAAAATCAGAATTTTTAAATTTTAAGCGATGCAATATATTTTGTAAAATTAAAATTTCGTATGGAATAAAATTATAAAATTGGACGGTTTAATGGTTCATTTGCTCGAAATTTTTCATTTTAATTACAAGAAATTAGCAAGATTAGCAAGAAAGAATATTTCCAACGAAACTAACTCGACAAAGACAAGTTTTATTAAAAAACAAAACTAAAGTGATAAAATGTGATAAAACATTATAATAAAATCATTCGTAATTTTAATAAGAAAATGATTATATACAGTAAGAGAATGTAATAAAGCTAATTAATAAAAGAAATAAATTAATTTAAAATTTAATAACAATTTGATGTTGTTTGATGAATTCCTTATTTGTTACTAAATTGAAAGATTTTCCTCTGTAGATTTGGTTTGAATAATATTATCGAGAAAATTATTATTTGAATCAATAAAATTTAATTATAATTTGATTTTTAATTATGGATAGAGCAAATAAGAGAAGCACTGTAGATATTATTTATTAAATGGAATAACTGCGTATATAAAATTTGTTTAAAACATAAAAATTGACACGAAAAAAAACAAAAAATAATTTAAAAATGAAATTATTGTAAATGCAAAAAAATATAAAAATACTTGCTTCCCATATGATAATAAATGTGAAATATTCACAAGAAATTAATTTGAAATTCAAATATTATTTACAAAGTTTTAAAACAAAAATCTTTGAAATTGCACGAATAAATTTATTTCAGAAAATAGTTTTTATTAAGTTTCTTATGATTATTTTATTGGGTTTTAATTGTGCGATGTCAATTAATAAAAACTGTTTAAAAATTTGGTTATTTTTAAATACATTGTTTTTTAAATATTGAATATTTTCATTCTTTGGTGAAAATTTAGGGATTTTCCAACGACATGGCGAAAATGGCAAGTATTTTTCCAACCGATTATTTGTGTAATTGGGTGCTTAAGAAATTAATAGGAAAAGACGTAGCAAAAGCAACAAATATCAATAATTCGTGTGTGAAAGACCTGTGATGGTTTTAACATTTAAAATGGGATTTAAATGCATGATATTCTGAGAAACGGAAACCCATCGGATGTAGACAACGACTGAATTCAAATGATTATTGAGGAAGACCAAAACGAACTCGAGAGAAAATACTGTTAGGTTCGTTCTGTCGAGACTCTAAAACAAATAAAAACTCTCACTCCAAATTTGATTTGTTCTGTAATTTGAAATGCTAGAACCAAAAGTCGTTATAATAGCAAAATTCTAATCAACCAATACGTTATTTGATTTTGTGCCAATCTTCGCTCTATCTGTAGTTTTCTTCTTTATTAGTAATTTGATGTGGTATTTATATTAAAACGAGTGTTTTCTTGATTTATAAATTATATATATATATATATATATATATATATATAAACATTATTATTATTATTATTATATATTATATATATTATTATATATTAATTATTATTATTATTATTATTATTATTATTATTATTATTATTATTATTATTATTATTATTATTATTATTTAAAACAAAATGATAATTTAAGCCTTTTGCTGCAAATAATGTATTTAATGAAAGAATTTTCGACTATAAGATAGTCCTTGTCAGGAGATTGACAAGGACTATCTTATAGTCGAAAATTCTTTCATTAAATACATTATTTGAAGCAAAAGGCTTAAATTATCATTTTATTGTTTTAAATAATAAATGCTGCTACCAAGCAATCATCATTTTATATTATTATTATTATTATTATCAGTATTTAATTCCTAATTCTATTTTTCCTTATGAAAAGGTTTCCTACCGCGACACGGACCCCAACAATACTGAAAAAAATAAGTAAGAAAGTTTACTGTCAATGGTAAAAGCGAATGAAACCATCGAATGGGTCCCGCATTAACTATCATAAAACAACAAAAATCAGCAAATTTCCATAAGTTCATTTTTTTCAAAGCAAAAAATGTCCAAAATCATTAATTAATTATTAAAAATAAGTTGCCATTTTAATTTGCATAAACTTTGATAAATTTTAATTGTAAAATATGATTTAAATTTACTAAAAATTCATTTTACTACTATATTTTAAACATTACTTTATTTCAGAATGCAAAATAATTATTTGAAATGAATTAAATGTATGTTATTACTTAAATATTTTCCACATGGCATTTTCAACATCCAGATAATTGCAAATTATAATTATATTTAAAATCTACATATAAGCTTCAACAGAAAAATTCCCAGGATATTAAAATATAGTTTTTTGTTTGAAATTGTCAGGTTTAATCTCAATCCCTTCACTTGCAGATCCCCATGATTATAAAATAAGTTTTTCAATTTTTGTATGTTATTATTAAGCAGAGAATGAAAATTAGTTGACTGATGAACCCTTTATATTTACTATATTGGAAGCTATTTGATTCAGGTCGGAAAAGACAATTTAAAGAGGTTCAACATTTAGTTGATCATCACGTTTTGAACTGTCCTTCGCATTTACTGCTGTATAGTATAGTCTTTATATGATCAAAATTTCATTACAAATGGAATAAATCTAACATAAAATAGAGTGTGGTTTTCGTAAAGAGCACAATATGTGGCTTTAGATATGAACTAAATTGAATGACATCTTCGTTTGATAAATTTTGTAGTTTGTTGTCTTTTCATTTAGATTTGACATAATAAGGGATTAGATATGTGCTAAAATAAAAACTTGTATGCTTTATGGAAGAAATCCACTCTGAAGAAATTTATAATAATTGCAATACCAATATTTAATTTTAATCCTTGAGCACCAAATGGAATTTTATATTATTCTGAACGAGATAAGTGTATACTTATTTATTCTGCAATTGTAAAATAATAGTCGTTTAAATAATGTTTGGTCAATTTTGTTAAATGTTAAAAAACGTTGCCGTGATCCCATTTTTTTGGAACCTCAAACAAGATGAAATCAATCCTGATTAACCAAACATTCAATTATTTACATTTCCCTAACTAATATGAGTTTTGAAATAAGTATTTGATCAAATTTGAAGTATAATATGGGATCATCCATTAAGAATATCCCGAAAATATAAGCATTATTTAACGCCCCGTCCTTTTTCGGAACCCCCCTAAGGGGACATTCTGCCGAAAACAGACATACTTTATTTTCAGAAGAAATGTATAACATTAATGTATAACTATATAAAGTGTCATTACAATGGTAATTCTATTCAGTACAAGAGGAACCGCAGATTCGGATCACTGGTAAATGTGTTTGATCGAAAGGTCATTGGCACGAAGCTACCATCCGAGAGATTAAGACTGAACGCCTCTAAGTCTGAATCTCGCCCAGAAGAAATGATAATTTAGTGCCTACCTCGTAAAGAGGCAAATGTATTATCTAATGGTTCGTCCATTGGATGTGGCTCAGCCATATATTTAAACTCGAACCAATCTATGAAAATAGGTTGAATGTTTGAATCATATTTTATGATTTACGTGTTGGCATTAAATCATTTGCATACGACTTACCTTACGGCCGAGGAAGCGTAGGATTTCGAGCGGTTTTAAACTGCGAGAATCTGAACTTCATCCCCATCTGATGATTTGAGCCTATACGGTTCATTCGATAGTTGCAGAATGTGTCTTGTTATTATGTATAATTATCTAGATTGATAATTATATATACGNTATTGATCTATAGCAGTGTTTCTCAAACTATGGGTCGCGAAAGAATTTTTTGGTGGGTCGCGATGACTAGAATAACTAGAGTTAAATAGAGTTATTCTCATTAAATAAACATTTATTTTAAAATTAATCTTTGTCATGTGGGTCGCAATAAAATTTTTGGCATGAAATGTCAAAAATTTGGGTCGTGATCAAAAAAGTTTGAGAACCACTGATCTATAGTCCTATAAAAAATAATAAAAAAAGAAATTGAAAATAATTAATCAAAAATTATGATAATGAATTTTTTATAAATATTTTTTATTAAATTTTAATAAGCAGTAAGAGATTTTAATTATTTAAAAGTGTTCAATAAATTTTAATTTTTTAATGGAAAATTGTAACTATTGTAACCAACAGACATGAAATATTTGTGATCCAATATTAAATATATATTATAATAAACAAAATAAATAATCAACCAAACAGGAACTGGATGTTTCAGTTTGAAAATTTTGATTATTTAACTTAGATAATCGGATGTAACAGTGAAACTGGGAATTTATCATTTTATTATTCATAAATATTATAAATTTATCTCTAAATTTTATTGAAATACTTATTATTTATTTGTAGGTAGTGAAAGGTTTTCATAAAATTTTAGTAATTACCGACAAATTTACTATTTGCTTTGAGATTAGTAAATGTCATGAAAATAAATAACAAATTTAATAATAGTGAATAAATTGTTATGATTGCAGGCTCTGACAATTATGTAACTAAGATACATCAGAAAGATTTTTGGTATCAACCGGGGTAGGTGTATTTGAAATTTTTGAATAATTATTATTTATTTAATAGATGTCAGCTATAGAATATAGAAAAAAATAAATTATTTGTCAACCCGAAAAAGAACCATAATTTATATTTTCTCGAGTCCTGTTTCTTTTAGTAAACCTTGTGATTTTGAACTAGATTTTATTAATAGTGTAGTGATCTGTATTGGAAGTTTATAATAATTTATGTATATTTATCTATTAGTGACGTGTTCTCCTTAAATGTCAGCACTGTTTTGATATTGCATTTTTGAAAAGGGTTTCCATTGCTGTATCGCTGTTCACTTTTCTTCCTTATTGAACATTTTTTACGATTTCGTTCTCTTAGTCTGCTAAATATAGTGGCAAGAAACATTCATAGTATCTATTTTATTGTTCTTTATGATTTGTTTTTATTCGTATATGAAATATGTTAATAAGTATTAATTGTTATAGTCGAAGGAAGAAACGCTTCCCTTCCCATATTTATTTAACAACAGATCAGTAGATATTTAAAAAGATTAGTTCAGATAACTACGATAAATTCATAGAAGGAAGACAGTACAAGCATGAAAATTGGAAATATAAATTATATTGATTCCAAAAGTCAAATAATGGAAATTTTTAGTGCAAAGATTTGCAGAATATTTAAAACAAATCAAAATCCAGAAACGGTTATCCTTAAACTAGGAGTGGTATATGTAAATAAAAGAACATAGACTAATCAAAAGAACAATTATGAAGAAATATAAATCGGGAATTTTCGACCATTTCGCTAAATTAACATAATGACTCATAAACAATAGATATACAAATCCAGAAACTATCCAGAAAGATTTAATTGTAAAGAGTAATAAACTCTGAAACAAATTTATTGTAATTTAGGATTAAAAGAAAACTTGCCTTATCTTCAACGTATTTTCAATCCCAACTATACTAAGACAATTCAGATTTGCATATGATCAAAATAAAGTATTTGTTTGCTAATATTTATATTAATCATTTTATTCTAAATTGGTATTAAATCGAAAATAATATTACATGATGATCACCAGAAATTACAGATACAATTGTTTTAAAGGAGACTATTCTGAAAGCTAAAATTTTCTTCATTTAACATATCCAGCTTTAAAAATAATAATTAATCAACTCTTCACACGACATTTATTTATTATTTACAATTTTAAATTCTCTCGTTTTTCTGGAAATGTAAACAACTGCGGCGTGTTAAATTATAATATTGATGCAACTATTGATCATAAATATAATTACTTTAAATTAAAATACTTTAATATAATATGATATAATTTAATATATGGATTTTAATAAATAAATTTAACACAAAGTTATTTCAACTAATTGATTACAATTACTAATTGATTAATTGATAAGAGTTTTGAAACTCCTTACACATATAATAACACAAACCAGGTTCTCGATTTAAAAACTTTTAATAACAAATAATATAAACAACTTAGCAACATTAGGATAATATTGGTATTCTATGAATTAGTCATTCCCGAAATAGAACTCCATTATCTTTAATAATTGACGAAAGTTTATACTGAAAATCAAGTAATGGAGCAGGTTTTGGTAGGAAAGAAAATTGTCAAAGTAGTAACGTCAGCATACTCAAAAATCCAGAAATTAAATGTCTCAGATAGTGATTAAAATACGGAATTTCTTTATGGAATTTATTTTTAAGCCTTGTTTTTTTTGTAAAACCGTTTAACTTCTAATTAGATAGCACGTAAGAACTAAATATTTGATGATACCAATATTACAACAGGTACATCTCACTTAGTGCTGAGGTTATAATCCTGAGAAAACGTCATTCCAAATAAATATTTTGATGGTTTTTTCAATATGATTTACTACATTTAAAACAAAAATGTAACGGAAAAAATTAAACATTAGCACATTAAAAATTGAATTGTAATTATAAATGATTATAAATTTATTGATTTATGAATTTTAATGTGTTAATTTTAAAATGTGTGAAAGTCTGCTTTAAATATAAATATAATAATATTAATAATAATAATAATATTAATAATAATAATAATAATAATAATAATAATAATAATAATAATAATAATAATAATAATAATAATAATAATAATAATAATAATAATAATAATAATAAAATGATTCCATACTTACAGAAAGTACATATTATAAGAAACGAGAAACGAAGAATAGCCAATCGATGCACGGAAAAAACGAAAAGTTTAAAGAACAATCAAATTTCAATAAAATCCTACACAGAAACGGATACCAAGGTGAGGACATTGAAAGAATGAATTCTAGCCCAAAAAGATCTAGGGAATTAACACAAAATAATCAGAAATATTTCTATCTGAATATCCCATTCATCAGTGACATACTCGACTTCAAGATCCTGAAAGAACTTAAACGTACCGGTATTCCAATTCGGAAAGCACATAAATCTTGGACACTGAGAAGGGCTCTGGCAGGCAACATAAATAGAGAAAACAATTGCACAATGAAAACTGCCAGACACCGAAAGATATGTGCTTTAGAAAAAACATCGTCTATTGCGTCATGTGCAATGTATGCAATGAAATCTACATTGGAAGTACACTCAGGACCTTGCACCAAACAGTTAAAGAACATCTAGACCCTGAGGAAAATCCTCGATAAACAGACATCCCCAACAATGTCAACCAACAAAGGAAAGAAAAAAACATTTCAATAGAAATCATAGCTAATGGAAACATCCAAAAGAAAAATGTCAGATTCAAAGAAGCAATACTCATTATAAACAGACGGCCAAAAATCAACATTAAAGAAGAAATCAATGAAATCATGAATTTGATCTGTTGTCATTGACCTTGAGAATAACTGACAATATATAAAGAAATTAATAAAAAAATATAATAAATTAAAAAGTAATAATTAAAATAATATAGAAAATTTTAGGAAATATGCTTTCAAAAGAGGATTTAAAAATCAAAATTGACACATTTATTGAAATATTTAAATAGCGTATATAAATGGTTATTGGAGACTTTATTTTAAAATATTTTGAAATATTTTATTAGGCTTCTAGAAGCTCATTATAGAAGCTTTATAAAATTTTTTTTTAATTTTTAGTTTGTGTCATTTTAAAATTTTAAATGGTATTTATTTTATTTTATTTTTAATTTTAATTTTCAATAAAATTTTAAAAGTTTTTAATAAATAAAAAAATAAACGAAAGTATATATTATATTTATAACCAATGAGAATTAAGAGAAAGGAAATAAAAGAAAGATATGAAAGGTAATTTCGGGAAGAACATTGCTAAATTCCATGAGATTGACAAAGACTATCTGATAATCGAAAATTTTTTCATTAAATACATTATTTGTAGCAAAAGGCTTAAATTATCATTTTATTGTTTTAAATAATAAATGCTGCTACCAAGAAATCATCACTTTATAATAATAATAATAATAATAATAATAATAATAATAATAATAATAATAATAATAATAATAATAATAATAATAATAATAATAATAATAAAATCAAAAACATATTTCACAAAATTACTTTTCTATTTATTTTTTCTTGTCATTTATTTCTTAATTAAATAAATAATCATCCAAATTTATTTTCAAATCTTTATTTAACAAAATATTTATTTCAATTAATTAATTAATAATTTATATTAACTAAACATTATTCTATTCATAAGATCTATTCAAAATCGTGAATTTTCTTAATATATTTCGAAAAATAAAAGAGATAATATTTAATCATTTTATCTATTTATTATGTAATTATATAAATATAAAAAAAATATTATTAAAATACACACCTAATATTATCTTTGGATTTGTTTGGTCTTCTAGGGACATCGAGAGCTTCAACACTGATAATCACATCATCAAGAACCTAATAATTGGTTTAAAGGAATTTAACAAAAATAAATTATATAAAAATAGAACTTACTAAAACAATAGGTTGACGCTTGATAAGAGTCCATTGAACCTATTTTTTTAATTTTAAAGACATGAAAATCACATTATGTTACTTTACTTTAATTGAAACTTTATTACAAGCAGCCCGTTTAATTTTCAGCCAACTTGGTAATTCCAACAATTCGGTTAATTTGTTTTCATCCAATTCTAAATTACAAACATCGCCTTCTCCTTTAAACGCGTTAATTTTTATTTTTTCGGGTGAGAGATTTTTTGTGTATCTGAAAAGTATGTTTCAATAAGCCAGTACAATAAAATATATTTACTTTGTTAAATGCTTCAGAATCTGATTTTTTAAAAATGATGTCATAAAATAGTCTTAAAAAATCTAGTAATTATAAAAAATTAAAAATTTAAAGATATTCAGTACTATTTTGCATATTTGATATAAATAAACAAATTATATAAATCAACAATTCTGTTTTACATTTTAAATTATACTTTATTTTAATATTTTAAAGATTTAGAAAACTATTTTTAATATTACATTATAAGTTAACTTTTTTTTAAAGCAATATTATTTCAACAGCTCAATACGTTCTATTTTAAAATTATTATTTTAAAGAATATAATGCTTATGATACTTGTTGATCTTCATAATATATCCATAGAGTTATATCGCATAAATATAAAGGAGGAAAGATTCTATTTGCGAATAATATTTCATCTAATAAATATTTACATTGTCAATTTTTGGTTTCTATATAGACGACACTGCATACAGAACGGTAATAGGCATATGACACTGCTCAAATTTCAAGCGGTAATTGCGGATGGTCCCCTATTATGCGACAAGTCTACTGCACGCAAACTCGGTAAAACATTGCGCTGCTGACTGTGCAAAACATCATATTCAAGAATTCAATGTGAAAAATGAAAAGTTGCACTTTGCCTTGCTAATGATAAAAATAGTTTCAAATTTTTTCATAATAGAAATTGATAATATTTAAGAAAAATGATTTTTTTTTCTTCATCCTTCCATACTTTTGCATCATATGTGTCTAATATTGACAAATGGAATCACACTATTTGCTTGTAAGGGAACAATAAAAAATCAGTTAATGTTTTTTTTAATTAAATTATTTACCTGTGTTGGGCCAAGCCTTGAAGGTGTTGAAAATATAATCGAAGACGAGAAAGGAACCACACAAAATAATAAAACAAGATAAAATAATTTTAACCTAAAACTCCCATAATATATAGGAAAAACCCAACAAATGTCAATAGAAGAAATAGGAATAAATAATAAAATAATAAAACCCTCAAGATTAAGAACAAGATAAAAATAAACTACTTAATACACATAGCGAATAAATGGGAAATAGAATAACAAAAATTTAGGAAATAATTAAGAAATTAAAGAAATAAAATATAAAAATAAAACAACCCCTGAGTAAATTTATAAGTTAATTAAAACAAAAAATTACGATAAGTCTTTAGAAAAAATAAGAAAAATAATTAACATCAAGAAAACAATAAAATAATAATAAAAATAAAACAAAACCATTAAAATTCATTATATTATAATAAAAAACATGAAAATAATAATAAATAACAAGATTACAAGCTAACCGTGTCCTGATTGGATGAAAAATAATATATAAGGAACGTGAAACATCTGTAGAGTATCACTTTAACCAAAAACTCTACAGGTAAAAATTTGTACATTTATTGGATCACTTTAACCAAAAACTCTACAGGGACGAAATCTAGGAACCACTTACAAACCAAGAGCACAGATTGCAGAACGACACTTATAACCGAACGAAATAAATTCCGGAGATCGAATCAAGATATATAGCGAATACAACTACTCGAAATTTACCCAACGAGGATATTAGTTACTGAAACGAATCCATTTAGGAAAACAGTTTACAGCACCTCGATTTTATTTTTCAACACCTTCGAAAAGGAATTTTGGTAGGTTATGTTTGATTGATGTATAATAAATTATTAGTATGTGTAATTGATTTTCAATATGAATGATAAATAACAAAACATTTTGATTTCAATAAAATTTATTAGAAAACAATCTATTTTTTCTTCATGGTGCTGGCGACGATGCCATCTGGGAGTTCGGGTATGACGAAGCCGGATTATGAAGGTGTTACTGAGAGATCTCGTGAATGTGAATGCCAAGATGCGATGAAATTGAATTGTTAGAGCCAGCCGAGGATTTATATGAACTTGGGGCGATATATGGATTGCTTGGTAAATGTAAAAATTGGTAGCAACGAGAGTCATCATACCCGGAATCCAAATGGCTTGGTCGTCAGGTAAATATTTATTTATTTATTGACTTTCATTAGTTTGATTATTTTTCATATTTATTTGATGATGATTTAAGACGATTTGGGTCCATTTGTCCTTCATGACGGTCCAAGAGTAGTGGGCAGAAATGCGTACTATCCTTGGGTGGGTCGTGAGGGGTGAGGAAACCCTGCGAGGAAGGGCAACATATGACAATAATTCTTTCATCGAGTGGGATCCATAGCATCCGTCGGCGAAAACTTTCCAATGAGAAAATTCTGAGTTACATCGTTTGATGCTGATGACAAATTGACTGAAAATTCTATGAGGAGGGAGATTGAAAACATTATCGACATTTTCTCCAAGTCTTGAGTTCGATTTTTCACTAATTCAGAGTAAATTTCTCTTTCTAAAGAAACGCGACTGTCTGAACAAGCATTTAGAGAGATAAAATCTTTGAGACACGAGAATAAGGCCAACGTTCTTTTGGTTCTCGATGAATATTAAAAATTCAAGATTTTCTTTTCTCCAAAGATTTCTGGAATATGAGGACGTTAGCGTTTACATCCATCATCTTGCACATTTGCCGACTTGGATAAGGCTTGATTATCAATCCGTTGGTTAGCCACCGTAATCGATAAAAAACTCAACTCTGACAGAAATGTAAATATTACTTGACAATTAATCAAAGTGCTTACCGTAGTCCTAACGAAAATTGTCATTGGCAATGTTGATAAATAATCGGTAAATTGTTCATTTGTTCGAAAAACCAGTTGTGGTAACGAGACGAGTAGCGTTAGATAGGGATATCCAGGCTAAGGTTGTCGAATGACGGGCCCGATTAGACGAGCGGATAGTTCTTATCGAAATCCAACATGAATGCAGAGGAGTTTGATAGCGGGTATAATTTTCTTCTAGTAAATCGATAATCATCCCACGCAACGATAATAGTCAACTCTTACTCTGCAACTCTGAATAAGTTTTCCATCTGCAAACAAATCGATGATGAGGAGACACAGTGACACACAAACACAGCCGTTAGACTAAACACCGCAAGTAAATCGAGATCCTTATCGACTCACTGTAGAATTTGATACGATTAGACCAGGGGTCTCAAACACGCGGCCCGCAACGAAAAAACATAGATTTGTAATTTAACCAAACTTATTAAACAATTAAAATCATAATTGGCTGTATAAATTAAAACTATTCTTTTTAATTATTTTTATTTATACATATGACGTCTAGTACAATTTAATAATGGCTTTATTACGTCTTTCTTATGAATCTTATCGAAAGCAGTTTATTTATTTTTAAAAATTATTGATTTTATNCATTTATTATATCACTTTAACCAAAAACTCTACAGGGACGAAATCTAGGAACCACTTACAAACCAAGAGCACAGATTGCAGAACGACACTTATAACCGAACGAAATAAATTCCGGAGATCGAATCAAGATATATAGCGAATACAACTACTCGAAATTTACCCAACGAGGATATTAGTTACTGAAACGAATCCATTTAGGAAAACAGTTTACAGCACCTCGATTTTATTTTTCAACACCTTCGAAAAGGAATTTTGGTAGGTTATGTTTGATTGATGTATAATAAATTATTAGTATGTGTAATTGATTTTCAATATGAATGATAAATAACAAAACATTTTGATTTCAATAAAATTTATTAGAAAACAATCTATTTTTTCTTCATGGTGCTGGCGACGATGCCATCTGGGAGTTCGGGTATGACGAAGCCGGATTATGAAGGTGTTACTGAGAGATCTCGTGAATGTGAATGCCAAGATGCGATGAAATTGAATTGTTAGAGCCAGCCGAGGATTTATATGAACTTGGGGCGATATATGGATTGCTTGGTAAATGTAAAAATTGGTAGCAACGAGAGTCATCATACCCGGAATCCAAATGGCTTGGTCGTCAGGTAAATATTTATTTATTTATTGACTTTCATTAGTTTGATTATTTTTCATATTTATTTGATGATGATTTAAGACGATTTGGGTCCATTTGTCCTTCATGACGGTCCAAGAGTAGTGGGCAGAAATGCGTACTATCCTTGGGTGGGTCGTGAGGGGTGAGGAAACCCTGCGAGGAAGGGCAACATATGACAATAATTCTTTCATCGAGTGGGATCCATAGCATCCGTCGGCGAAAACTTTCCAATGAGAAAATTCTGAGTTACATCGTTTGATGCTGATGACAAATTGACTGAAAATTCTATGAGGAGGGAGATTGAAAACATTATCGACATTTTCTCCAAGTCTTGAGTTCGATTTTTCACTAATTCAGAGTAAATTTCTCTTTCTAAAGAAACGCGACTGTCTGAACAAGCATTTAGAGAGATAAAATCTTTGAGACACGAGAATAAGGCCAACGTTCTTTTGGTTCTCGATGAATATTAAAAATTCAAGATTTTCTTTTCTCCAAAGATTTCTGGAATATGAGGACGTTAGCGTTTACATCCATCATCTTGCACATTTGCCGACTTGGATAAGGCTTGATTATCAATCCGTTGGTTAGCCACCGTAATCGATAAAAAACTCAACTCTGACAGAAATGTAAATATTACTTGACAATTAATCAAAGTGCTTACCGTAGTCCTAACGAAAATTGTCATTGGCAATGTTGATAAATAATCGGTAAATTGTTCATTTGTTCGAAAAACCAGTTGTGGTAACGAGACGAGTAGCGTTAGATAGGGATATCCAGGCTAAGGTTGTCGAATGACGGGCCCGATTAGACGAGCGGATAGTTCTTATCGAAATCCAACATGAATGCAGAGGAGTTTGATAGCGGGTATAATTTTCTTCTAGTAAATCGATAATCATCCCACGCAACGATAATAGTCAACTCTTACTCTGCAACTCTGAATAAGTTTTCCATCTGCAAACAAATCGATGATGAGGAGACACAGTGACACACAAACACAGCCGTTAGACTAAACACCGCAAGTAAATCGAGATCCTTATCGACTCACTGTAGAATTTGATACGATTAGACCAGGGGTCTCAAACACGCGGCCCGCAACGAAAAAACATAGATTTGTAATTTAACCAAACTTATTAAACAATTAAAATCATAATTGGCTGTATAAATTAAAACTATTCTTTTTAATTATTTTTATTTATACATATGACGTCTAGTACAATTTAATAATGGCTTTATTACGTCTTTCTTATGAATCTTATCGAAAGCAGTTTATTTATTTAAAAATTATTGATTTTATTATTTAAATTATTTAAATTAAAAAAATATAAGTTATATTAAAAATACATATATTTTACATAATTTAAATTTTTGTTTATTTTAATTTAATGTTATTTCAATCAACAAATAATAATTGGCATATTTAAAATTTTTTATACCCATCACAAAATGACTTCGTTTTCTAGAAAAAGAAAACTCGTTGATGAAAGAAGGGTTTTCCAAGAGAAGTGGGAGAATTTATATTTTTTCACAGAGGCGAGAGATAAAATTCAGTGCCTTATATGCCAGCAGACTATCGCAGTACCAAAGGAGTTCAACCTTCGCCGGCACTACGACACTATGCATCGTGAAAAATATGATAAATATACTGGAAAAATTCGAGATGAAAAAGTTAACCAGCTTAAAATAGGATTTGATAAGCAACGAAACTTTTTTTCGAATTTAAGCCAATTTGCAGAAAATTCAGTAAAAACAAGTTTTGAGCTAAGCCTGATGATAGCTGAATCATCGCGACCTTTCACAGAAGGTCCATTCATAAAAGAATGTTTTTTGAAGGCCAGCGAAATTTTAATTCCTGATAAAAAGAAACTATTCGAAAGCATAAGTCTGTCTGCTAATACAGTTGCAAGCAGAATAACCGATTTAGCAGATAATGTGAAAAAACAATTTATTGAAAAGGCTGGAGATTTTGAAGCATTTTCGATCGCTCTTGATGAGAGTACTGATTTGGTAGATACTTCACAGTGCGCAATTTTTATAAGAGGAGTGGACAGTAAATTTAATGTAACGGAAGAATTTCTAGACTTGGTACCATTGAAGAATACCACAATGGGACGTGATTTATTTAAAGGATTGGAAGATTGTCTTGAAAAAGCTGGATTACCATGGAACAAACTTGTATCAATGGTCACGGATGGAGCGCCAGCTATGTGTTCACAAACAATCGGTGTTGTTGGATTGGTGAAGACCAAACTACAAAGCCTCAATATACCAAATAATAATTTCACTAGCTTACATTGCATTGTGCACCAAGAAGCTCTGTGTAGCAAAAGTAGTAAAATGATGGGTGTCATGGATGTGGTTGTGAAAACGGTCAATTTTATACGTTCACGAGGCTTAAATCACCGACAGTTCACTTCTTTCCTAGCAAGTATAGAAAGCGAATATCGGGAAATTCTTTATTACACCGAAGTTAGATGGCTGAGTCGAGGAAATGTGCTGAATCGTTTTTTTGCACTTAGAGAAGAGATTTATTCTTTCATGAAACTCAAAAAGAATGAGGTTCCACAGCTTACTGATGCCAAGTTTATTTGCGACCTTGCCTTTCTGACAGATTTAACTGGTCATTTGAATGCATTAAATTTAAAACTTCAGGGCAAAAGACAAGTCATTACACAGATGTATGACAGTGTTAAATCATTCAAAGTCAAATTGTCTTTATTTCAAAGACAGCTTATTGTAGGCAACTTAGCCCATTTCTCAACTTTGAATTCCTTAGGAAAAGTCGAAAACCAATCCCTGAAAGAATATGCAGATATAATTTCAGATTTGCATCAACAATTTGTTTTACGTTTTAACGATTTTAAGGCACTTGAACCACATTTTCAGCTTTTTGCAACACCATTCGCCGTTGAGATTGAAAATATAGTAGAGGAACTGCAGATGGAATTAGTAGATCTTCAGTGTGATTCCATATTGAAGCAAAAGTATTCAGATGTTGGAATTCTAGAATTTTATCAGTTTGTTTCAAAAGAAAGGTTTCCTATGTTACTTTCTGCTGCTGCAAGGATGATAGCAATGTTTGGAAGTACGTATGTTTGCGAACAATTTTTCTCTTCCATGAAAATTATCAAATCGCCATTAAGATCTAGGCTTACTGATGAACATCTGCAAGCATCTCTAAGACTGGTTTCATCACAGGACATTAAACCTAACATTGATGCCTTGGTTGATGCTAAACGATGCCAGGTAAGTGGGCAAAACATGGATTGATTTCACAGTAACATTAATTTTAGTATTTTAATGTAAGAAAGCAGCATAATGAATGCTAAAATATTAAAATAAAATGTTTTTTTAGTTTTGTTGAGTTTTTAATTAAATAAAATATTAACGTCGGTGTTTCAGACTCCACGTGTTCTGGAAAACAATTATTTATGTTGCGGCCCGCCTGCTCATGATACTAGTCTAATGCGGCCCGCAGGCCAGTTTGAGTTTGAGACCCCTGGATTTGACAATACTCCCGAAATATACTATGACATCATGACATCTCCGAGTAGAGGCTAATTTTCTGATTACTCAATAGAGCAGGAGTATAATTAAGTAAAACATACTGATGTCCACGAATGCACACCAGATAGAAATCCGAAAACCAAGGCATGCATACACATAGTTAGGCGTCACTATGACGACAATTATGGCGTGAAATTAAATAGTTAAATTTTTAGATTATTGTCAAGAATTAAAATTAATAACTTTTTGGACTTTGAACCAATCTATCCGGATTTATTATAGCGTAAGGGGACAGTGGCAGTATTGATCTATCCCTTTTAATTTAAAACCTACATAATTCCTCAGGGCTTAAAAACAAGTATGAAGAGTATAATTGGAAAAAGTAATGAACAAAACTAAAGATGATAAAAATAATAGCGCAATACAATAACGATATATTAAATAGTAAACATCAAACCCCGAAAATAGGCACCAGGGAGATACCAGTGATGGATTATTTTTGCGGATCCCCATTTTCTTTTCGATGACTTACAAATCATTAAGTGAATTGACTTGAATGTTTGAGGTTTGAATGGGTTTGAGTACTGTCAAAGGAATGAATTTGTGAGACCTTCCTGATTTTAAGCATCGGTGGATTGATAAAACTCGCGTTGTAAAAGTATAAATGACATTTCAATGATTTTAGAGGTATAAATAAAAGCTTCTTACTCTTTAGATGACGACTTCAACTAATTCTGGAAAAAACCATCACCCGTGCTTCTCCTGTGCCGATAAAAATTCTGATATCGCGCAGCTTCATCTTTATATCGGGGAATTAAAGAAGCGTATTGACCTTTATGAAGGAACGTGGTTCTCCCCGCCACAAATGAAGGAAGAGAAGAGCAAGATTTTACGATTGGAGCACTGCCGTGACAGTCTCCTGGAAGAAAGCAGGTGCCAGAGGCTAACCATAAAAGCCCAACCAGAGACCCTCCATAAGGTGTATCCGGAATCAGAGATAGCGAGGTGAGTTCGCGAATACCCCATACAAGACGGGACTAACGTGTTCCCGGTACACCATCAATCCTCTGAAACACCTTCGTCAACTAGCTGTAAGGGACATCGCCTACAACTGCCACCAATTCTCGCCCCAGTTATCTCGGGCTATAGGCATATGACAAGTGGTCCAGCGGACCCTATCTTGGCTCCGATCCTCATATCTCACACCGCTCAGCCTTCAACGGAAACTACAATGCCACCTCGAAAGCGTAAAAGGCCGACACACTCTGAGAAGAATCAGAAGCGCAGAAACGCCATGGCCGCGACTCGAAGCTTCGTTATCTGTGGCACAATCGACCATTAAAGAAATCTCAACCACCCATTCAATCCCATCGAAAGAAATTTTCCGTGTAGTCCCAGCCGACAGTGTAAAATTCTTTGAAGATCGACGGCTACCGTTGATATTGATGAAAGCGGGAGGACGAAAGGGAAAAAGAAGGAAGGAAAACTAATCACCTGCTGAGCGAAGCCAGGAGGTGGAAGCGAGAAAATAAAGAAATTAAGAAACAGATGAGGGAATTACCTCAAAAATTGGGAATGAACGATGACCAGGAAAAATGAGAGGAAAATTTGGATCAAAAAGAAGAGATGAGAAGGCTCAGAAAAATCGCGGCACGTAGCCAGACCTGGCAAACAAAAGCCATGGAATTTGAAAGGCACCTGGCAATGAAAATAGCCGTGAAAGAACAGGATTTTATGGCTATGGAAGAATTGATCCTACAACAATTAGGTAAGATTGTGGAACTGGTCAACAAGGTGACAGACCTAGAACGGGACAATAACGGCTACAAGGGTGCACTAGAGCAGAGAAACATAGTGCTGGCCGGGAAAAACAAGAAATTAGAAAACGAGCGAAAAATGTACGAAGAAAACATCAAAAATTTGGAGAAAGAGATAGAAAAATGGAAGAGCAATGAAAAGATAGAAGACCTGGAAAAGTAAATAGAGGTGAGAGACGACGAAACACGATACCTCGCATATTTGCTGGACGAAGAACTGAATATATCCAGAGCTCTAAGGGAAAAGGTACATGAGCTGAGAGCTCAACTACCGAGATATTACCTACCACATGATCCTATAGCAGTCCACCTGAACCTAGCCGTAGAGAGTGATGAAGGATACTGGGGTCAGGAAGAAACATTTATATAGTAAAGTTAAATACAAAAACAAAAATGGGAACTGTATCCCAACAAAAAGATTAATAGTATAAATTTCAGGGATTTTAACCCTATGTAAATAAATACGATATAAATGTATAAGTATAAGGCGCACTGTAGCGCAAATATGAATTATATATATTATAGAAATGGAGATCGAAGAAATATTTGAACCAACGACCGAGGTAGAAGAAGGAGAAATCGAAACGGAGATCATAGAAATAAAAACACCGAAAGAAGAGTTATTGGAGGAGAAACAAGAGAATGAGAGACTGATGGACAAGTATATGGAGGATCGAAAAATAATAAAAATATTAAAGAGAGTGTATAGCATTAGAGGGAGTAAAGAAAGAAGTGGAAGAGGAGAACGAATGGTTACAAGAACAACGAAAGCGAGGAAGAAACTGGGAAAAGATAGCAGAGGGATTATGGAAAGAAAGAGCGAGCTTCAAAGCAAAAGAAGTGATCGAAGACTATTGGAAGATGGAAGCAGGAAAACGTCAAGAAATAATAAGAGAACTAGATAAACAATTGAAAGAAAGACAACAAGAAAGTATGGAGATGAAGAAATGGAGCCGCAAATACAAAGAAATAGAAAGAAAATACCAACAACAACAACAACGAGACCACCAGCAAAAAAATGAACAAGATTTCCTACAAATCGAGTTAAAAAGAAATCTAGACAAGAAAAGGGAAGAAATTAGAAGATTAGAAAAGGAAATAAGGCACCTGAAAAGGGAAGCACGTGAAAAAGACAGGCCCTCCATTAACATCATTCGCATCCAAATCGCATCTGCCGGATACATGGTGGTATGCATGATTAACGTCATTTAGCTCCTCAGATAATTCAATCTCATCATCTTCCTCTTTTACGATTCTAGGCCAGTGAGTTACAATAACCTCGTTTACAGGCATGTCATCTTTTGGCTTCGTTGCATAAACATTATTTATGTGATTTGGATTAAATCCGTAATTAACTAGATTTTCGTTAATAATTCCATTATTTCCCATTATTTCTGCAGCTTTTTGTCGTAATTTTGACACCTTTACGATCCAGTGCTCTTGAAAGTATTCAACTTTTCCATCAATATTTAGAGCTATCATTAATGATTTCGAATTACACTCCGGTTCTCTGTAATCATATTTTAATTTCCGTAGAATTTCCTTTATTCTGGTTTAATATTTCGTTTCTTTATGAATATGCGGCAAAATATATTCGAACAGCTTCTTTTTATCTTTTCCATTCATTTTTGAACTCATCACTAATTCAAGACATTTATTGATCTCGTCCTCATCTCCGATATATAACATGTCTCGCAAATTCCCTAAAGTTTCGTTCCAATTTTTAAAATCTGAATTTGAATGATTAAAAGTATCCAAAATATTTACCTCATTTTTTAATCCAGGAATTAAACCACAATCTACCAAGTATTCCTCATCCCTCAGTTGTCCCATTTGCCGTTATGTCAATTTCACACTGCCTTTATTGTATTTAGCCAGAATAAGCATTGTCAAATCTTTGATTTGTCCATAAGGTTTGATAGAAAATTGAGCTTTAATACCATTGATGTCTGTGGTCTCCACGATAATATTATCCAAATCGTTTTTGGATCTTAATGCTTTTCCAAATGTTCTCATTAATTTAGCAATTTCCTCATCTTGGAGTATGCTGTAAAGCTTAGAACATAAGTTCAATGCACTTTTCAATTTCTTATGACTAAGTTTGATCTGACTTAACTCTGTAACCCACTCTTTCAATCTTGGATTGTTTGTTTCCATATTATCGAGTCATCTTTCCATTTTATTTAATAACAACGTAGCCTTTTCGTTCAACAAGTCATTTTTTACTTTATTAGCAAAGTTTTCCGAAATATTTTCGTACGCCATGTAAGAGTCTGCTTCGTCATCAAATTCAATTTTCGACATCAACTTGTCTAATTTTTTCTCATTTCTCGAACTTCATTTTCCATCTTTTCTTTAAAGTCGTCTTTTTGAGTATAAGCTACATTGGCATTGATTGATTCATCTTGAAATTTACTTGATTTCTTGGGATATCTAGAAGGTGATATAGTTCTTGAAAAACAATTTCTACTAATGTGGCCCATTTTCCCACGTCGATAACATCCAATGTCACCATTGTTTGGCTTATTTTCAGTAAATCTTCCTTTGGTACTCATATTTCTACCATTTCTGAACCAACATTGATTTGAATAATGTCCAGGCTTCTTGCAAAACTCGCATACAATATTATTCGATATCTCATTTATTTGATTGCTAAAAGTTGCTTTATTAACTTCCAATTTATTACCCAATCTTGGAGAGCTGTTTGGTTGGATTGGCTCTTTTGATTCCCATTGATTCTTTATTGGAGTTATCGACCTTTCTTTTTTCTCGGCATTTGCGGCAAATACTTCAGATTTTCTGGTACTTTTTAAATTCAATTCAATTTTCATTGCTTTCTTCATGAGTTCATCAAAATTCGAAAAATCCACGTAGCATAGTGCTTTTTTTATTTCAGGATGGGCTCCAGTTATAAATTGATCTTCTAGCAGTTCTCTGGCTTGTTTCACCATCTCCACCTGTTCAGGTTTTGCTAAAGTCGCTAAATTGTATGCGAATTCACTTACCGATTCATTTGGATTTTGTACTCTGGCATAAAACTTTTGTCGCATTATCCTTTTAATATCGCCTCCCACCAATTTCATTGCCATAGCGTCTTTGAGTTTGGCCCAATCATTTCCAACTCTCTTTCTATCTACTTGCTGCCAAGCTTCTCTCGCAGCTCCTTTTAAATAGAGTGGGAATCTTTTTACCATTATTGATTGTGACCCATAGGCCGAAGTGTACATATAATAATCGCCCATGAAATCGGCAAAATAAACCGGGTCTCCTTCATACTGATTCACCGGTAATTTTCGACAACTGGCAAAATCTATCATCTCAGCGTTCTCTCTGGCCATCTTTAATTTTCGGTTTCTCAAATTGTATTTTACTCACTGCTAAATATTAAAATTAATAATCAATAATTACTACCTCTTCCAATTTCCAATTATTCTCTATTTTTTTTATTACTTTAATTTTCTTCACCTCTTTTCACTCTTCAATATTCGCCCACCAACGTTTGATAACGTCGGGCTCACCAAAATATATGTTGGGTTTTATGATATCAAAATCAACCGTTGGTTACTCTGACTCCACGTGTTCCAAAATCAATAAACACAAACTCGCAACGTATATTTGTTTTATAACAATTCACAACTCTCAACAATTAATCACACTGTTGGTTAATCACAATTCTCACACAATTTCAGATCGAACTCCGCTCTGAAGGTCTCAGCCTTGTACGATTTAAAAAATAAGTTTCACCTTTTGTTTAATTCCGCTCTCTGATCCTAACTCTTTTAATATTCCTTTCTGACTCCTAAATTCCTCTTATAATTCCTTTTTTCTTTCATTTTATTCCTCGAACTCCTATCGTTTGTTTCTTCGTATCCATACCTAAGGCTATTGCCGATTATGTGAATTTTGAGTTTCCTTATATACTCCCATAATCGTTGTAATTGCCCCATTTTTGACCTAATTGGTTTTGACTTTTTTAGTTATCATTCCTTAATTGACTATTTTTGTTGACCCTCTTCGTAATTCCCCTTCTTTTGTTTACCCTCGTTTATCCGGTTGTTTGGATAATTGCCCTCTGAATTCCTCGTTTGTTTACCCTTCCAAATTGCCGTGCTCGGGTTTTCGTCATCGCTCGGGTTCTCCATTGGCTCGGGCTTTCCATTAGCTCGGGTTTCCCATTAGCCAATTAATTAATTAATTAATATTTTACGTTTTTCCAAATTTGTATGTTTTACGACCCTTTCTACACATTTTCTAACTATTTCTTGCTCACTGTCTTCTTCACCATCCCTTAATCTAACCCTCTCCCGTTTACCAGCTTCAATTTCGATAACTTTTCAGTTTATTCCACTTCCTCAGGTTTGCGCATTTTTCCATTTTATGTCTGATTGTACCCTTTTATAGTTCTGTTTTTATCATATCTTTCTTTGCCATTGCTTCTCTGCTTGACCGCCATTCAATTTCGGTTTTCTTTTTAATCTGAACTATATAATTTAATAATTTATTTTCAAACCTCAACAATA
>CAUHTR010007732.1:0-51405 GCA_959609185.1 Schmidtea polychroa
TTGATTTCGAGTGACTGATATGTTATTAGGGTACCCCAGCTAAAGAGAATAATTGTTCAATTTTTCTCTCAGTTGTACGAAAATAATCAGCAATCCATTGTGTTTTTTGTGAAAACTTTTCGTACGCGGAATCTTTAATGAAACTTTCGACACAAATTAAGAAATCAATTTTGAATGATATGAGTTTCACGGCTGCGTTGAACACGATGCTCACTGTGTTATTGGTATTCATGATTTCAAAAATCATATAAAATTGTAATTCATTTGCTAATAGATATCAGACAAATCGGCTGATATTATTTTTCGATCCAACAACAAAAGCTTGATGCATTTTACCTTATTGGCAAAGATTGAGACTGTGTCTACAAGGCTATCAAATTCGGTACCAATAAGAATAAATATATCATTTTATATATATATTTGTCAATTTCTTGTTCACTGTAATTCATTATCATATTTTGTATTTCTTGTATTCTATCCTGTATTTTGATATGTTTCATGGAGGGGTTTGAAATTGACAATTTTCTCATAGATAAATGTTGGACAAAACCATTCATTTCCCTTGATATGGCATTTTCAAAGAAGGCAATAACTCTTTCTATCAGCCATTCAAATAATTTTATTAAAAAATCGTACTTTTCAATTAATTTCGACAATTTTTCTGACAAAATTTGAAAATAATTCATAAGTTGAACACGATTTATGATGTCACGTCTGTATGAGTCGATACATTCTTGTGTCAATTTGAAAATTCGTTTTACGCGCTTGGTAAAGGAGATATTTGCGCAGATGTGAATAATAAATTCATAAATTAACAACCTATGAGCCCTTCTGTCTAGTTTGTCATATTTATTGACCACATCCGAAAAATCTCTTATGGATATATCTAATGACCTATTAAAAGATACAGACTTTTTGCCTATTTCAATGACTTTCAGAGCTGTTCGATAGAGATTCATAATGAATTCATTGAATTCTTCATCGGATGTTTCTTCTTTTACGACTTGAATATCTAGCATGGAAATTGTATTCTGAAGGAAGATTGGTGGGTCCCGTAATAAGATATTTACTTCTTTAACATTTTTTGATAAAACCAAAATATCATTAAAAATTAAAATAATTATAATATTTATAAATTTTATAAATACCTTGCAGTAGCGCCATTATTGCTGCATTACCAACTTCTTGTATTGGCAGATCACCTGGTGCGGATTATTGCTAAAATAATAAAAATTTAAAAAAATTATAAGAATAAAGATAAATTACCTGCATGGCCAACTGCCATATTAGCTGCCATTTGTTCTTGGGCAGCTGCCATATCAGCTGCTATATCAGCTCGCAGTTGTTCCATTTGTTGTTGCATGTGGAGCAATATTTGTTGTTGCATTACTAAAAATTAAAATAATTATAATATTTATAAATTTTATAAATACCTTGCAACATCGCTGCAATACAAACTGGTTGATTTGGAGCTATCCCCGCCGCACCATTCTCGCCAACTGGGAGATCACCTGCTGCTGGGGCGGCTCATTCACATGTTGCTGATCACCGCCGCCAACTGGGAGATCATCTTGTGGTTGGATACCACCCTCTGGTGGTATGGGATGTTCTAAAAAAATTATTAATTAAGAAACTTATCTAATATAATCCGATATAAGGATAACAGTATTATGTAGATATACCATTTCCAAATTGAATCTGTTATAAGTAGACAATTTGTACGTCAATCAATAGAATTAGGAGAATCAATAGTTTGTTAATAGGTTTAGTGAACATAAATACAACTAATATTAACTAATATATATATATATATATATATATATATATATATATATATATATATATATATATATATATATATATATATATATATATATATATATATATATATATATCCACACAACTAGTACAGGCTTTACTCACTGGTCGAATTGGGTCCATTGGGTAGTGATGATTCAGAAAGACATTGTCCTCTTCCGCTATCGGCACATTAGCGATTTTCTTTGTGATGGTCGCTTGTACGTAGACCTTGTGCATGGCCTCCGACTGTTCCTTGACTAGCAGTCGCAACGAGCGGCTCTCCTCGATCAGCTTATCGCGACAGTACTTGGCGCGCGACAACTTCATTCGAACCTCTTTCATTTGAGCGGGCGTGAAATATGTCCCTTCGAGATGGTCTGTCTTCTTCTTCAGTAGGCCTATCTGGGTTATTTCTTGCTTATCGACGGTAGATTCGAATGAGCAGAAACGTTTATCTGACGGGTCTTTGGTTTAGATCAGATTGAAATGGATAAAATCCAAGAAGTAAGACAAAAATGGGAGAGTAGCTATCATTCGCCAAAATTTTGGGTCCAACCTGGTGGGTACGCTGAATTGTTGTCGCCTACATTCATTTTATGATCGTTTCTGAGTTTATTGTCATCATCCTTATATTCATGATAATTTCTTTATTCATTAGCAAAATTATTATTACCATCACCATCACTAACATTATATATTGTTGTTAGGACCATCTTCATTATCATTACTATCCTTACCATAATTATTATTATTATCATTACACTTGTTATTGGTGTTACTATTATAAATGCTATCGTAACCATGACTATCGTTATTATTACACTTATTATTATTATTATTATTATTATTATTATTATTATTATTATTATTATTATTATTATTATTATTATTATTATTATTATTATTATTATTATTATTATTATTATTACAATCATGATTTCTATTATCATTACAGTTATTAGTATCGTTATTATTATAACCATTATCAGGATTATTACTATCATTACAATTATTATCATTGTTATTATTATAACTATTATCGTAATGATTATTATTATGGTTATTATTCTTATTACCACGATTGTTATGATCATTAGTATCCCTATTATCGATTTATACTGATAATCCACCATTCACTTCATCGCATGCTACTTTCGACTTAGCTATTACGAATTTGTACAAAATCATTCTCGGGTGCAGTGGCGTACCAAGGATTTCTGGGGCCCTTGTGCAGATTTTGGGACGCACAAAATATTTGTCGAACGAAGTGATCCGAGGAACCAAACCATAGGCAGGCTTGGGGGAAGGTGATTAGCAACTCTCTGAGTAAATTTGCGCATTTTAAAACAGAAATAGTAGCGTTTCGGGTTGGGTTGAAAGGATATTTTGTTACTTCTCGATATTCTCTGTATATAAAATGGGCACACGCCAGGTACCATCATGATATAATGAACAATAATTGTTGTTATTGTCACTAATTTATTGAAACATAATTCTTAGAAAAAACTCAGATCATACGCTTATTTCACCATAATATAAAATTGAATCACATGATAAAATGAAAGAACAAATAGAAAAACAATAAGAAACAAAAACAAATAGAACAAATAGAACAAAAAGATCGCGGGGTGTTGCAGAAGATTAACAACACTGATCTCCCGAATCTACCAAGCTCTCCAGTCGTTCTACGATCCCGTATTGGATTTCTGCTCTAATCGATGGTATCCCCAGACCGCCGTCCCCACACTTACTGTTGATGAACGCCGCCGTAGTGTCATTTGGCAGCTTCAACCACTCCCGTACAAACCTTCTTGTCCTTTTTATCCAGTTCGCGCAATTCCCCTAACCTCAACTCCCAATATTGCGCGATGCATGATACTAGGGATCAAGAAACTACGAAGTATCTCCAGGCGCTGTTGCGGCTTAAGAGGTGCTTTGATAATTTCAAGCAACTTATCAACATAGGAAGTACCAATATTCGCTTTAACCTTCCCATGTGAGTTAAAATACACACCAAGGTATTTATAAGTTGAATCGGGGTCGGAGCTCATATGAGGCCCGTTCCCATCATTGGTCGTCAGTACATCTGACGTAACAAACCATTTCTTCTTATGGCCATCCCTCTGTGCCGTTATTGATGCACACTTAGCTCGATTTGGATCCAGCCCGTTCCTTTTCAGCTCTGCTAGGGCTACATTTAGTAATAATTGCAACCCTTCTTTACTCTCCGCACATAAGACGATATCGTCTGCACAAGCCAGAATAGGTACGTTCCTACCTCCAAGTCGGTACCCCATACCAGTTTTCTCCACTTCACCAATCGCTTGCTCAACAATGTTATTAAATAGGATCGGTGAGGGTTGATCACCCTGTTTCACTTCGCGGTTCATCATTGCGGTTACTGTCCCGATCGTGGTAGACGTGTTAGTATAGCAATTCTTGATATAGTTCACAAGAACCTTCGGATACCTCTGAATCTTTGCACCTCAAATTATCGACTCATAGTTCACAGAGTCAAATGCTTTTGTCATATCTATAAACGCCAGAGATATAGGACATTTTTGTCTCCTCGCATTGTACAACAAAGCCTCTAGGAGGCAAATGTTTTCCAGCGTTCCGTCACATTTCTTGAAACCCTTCTGAGCATTTGAGCCTGGGGCCCAGTTCGCTACCCGACTCGCCAAGATCTTGTGAAAACCACGTGTCAACACAGAGCTAATGGTGATCGGCCTAAAATCTCCCCCTTCCCTGGGATCCTTAATTTTAGGAATCAGAGTCGTGCGACTATTCTTGAGGTAGTTCGGGGTGTGACCAGATTTCAGCATGAGATTGAATAGCTTGCATATCACTCGCGCCGGAATTTTTCGTGACTTGAGCAACACTTAAACCGTCCGGTCCTTTTTCCGTATCCAGCTCCATCTTTCTGAAGCTATAGGTAACACTCCCCATCTTTATCGGAGCAATCATTTCGGTGATTTCCGCTCCTGCCACCACTGTACGGTCATCCTTTTCACTCGGTGTCTCAAACACCTTCTTCTAGTATACGTCCATANACGGTCATCTTTTTCGCTCGGTGTCTCAAACACCTTCCAATATACATCCATACCTTCGATTATTTGAACTTGAGAGCCACACTCTCCATTTTCCATCCAATACCCGATGCGCAGCACTCCTGCGATCGCTCTTATATAGATTCTGCAGCTCAGCATATTGCATTTTCCGCAGCTCCCTTTTTGTTGCTCTCTTAACGACTTCGAAATCCTTTCCACCCTTTTTCTTTTTGTTCGCAACTGACCATTGCCTGTATTTCCTTGTCAGTTTTTCTGCGAATTCGTCCAGTAAAATCACCCGACCATTTTGATCCGAATCGATAGCTTTATCCAACAGCTCTTCATACCAGCTTTCTCAGGAACCTTTCCTTGACGATTTTCTAGGGATCTCAGATATTGTTCTATATCCGGTTTTGATGTTTCGTCTCTAATCCAGAACATTCCGTGATCTTGTTCCTCCGACATAATGCCCCCTGTTTGTCCTCTTGGAGTTCTTCCATGTCTTCCTCGCCTATGCTTTCCTCAGGTTTCCCCGATTCCCGCAATGACTCCACCAATTTGATGAACTTTTCCTTCTTTAGCTGTCCCCTAATGGACTCGGCTGTTCGACCCTGACCATGGACCTTTGACAGTACCTTCGGATCCAGACCATTCACCACTACTCTCGCTAGGATCTGAATTTCCTCTTCCAGCCATCTTGATTTCTTTATGACCCTTTCACCTAGTTCTTTTTCTATTAGAGCATCCGTCTTCTCTCTGTGGGCACTCTTCTGGTGCACGCCTCTGCCAATTTTTGTTTTGAAAGCCTTCTCACAAAAATTGCATTAATTCATCTAGACCTTTGTTTGAAGGATAAATTATTATCCTTGTGTTAGTTAAAATTAATTTAAACGAACACTAAGCACAGATAGCGGCTTTAGTGTTACCTGGGAGCCCCAAAATCAGCCCTCTTGCTTTACCTTATTCTCTTTCCAATTTAGTTGCGATCGTTGTGCTACACAGGAGCCATCGATCTCTTGCAGGCTGAGATAAACAGCAGGGATTAACAAATTCGTACCTTGTGTTTTGTGTTTGAACAATTGTAAATTATTCAATAAAAGTTTTAAAAGGAAAAAGTGGATTTTTGTTTTGAACACTAAATAAAAAAATACGCGCAACCACATTAAATATCTTATATTTACATTTATATTTATATTTCATCTTATTTTTTATTGGAGTCATAGTGTTAAGATAACCCCCATCTTTTCGATCTTAACAATATTAATAAATTTCATTTTTTAAATTAATTTCCATATTTTCCTGAAGTTTCCATCTAATATGTTTTACAATTTATTTTAACCTAGTGAATATATTGAAAAGGAATACAAAATAATATATAATTCATTTTGCTGGAACTGCATTAATAATATAAAAAAAATAACTAATAAATATATATTCACTTTTCATTTAATGAACTTTTCTCAATTTTATACAGAATTTTACTTTGGAAAATAACTTAAATATTTTTTCTAATCTGTTAATTTGAATATAAAATCATCTTATCGTAACCTTTGTGTAATTATATTTCGCATATTTTCTAAGGTTGTATATGTGAGCTGGTAACTTTTTTTCAAAATTTCACATTGAACAATCTTTGTCTATCTACTAATTCATTCATCATCTTGTGTTCAAGAATTATTCAAATTTAATGACTTCATTGATACTATCTAATTCGTTACATGATATAGACATTAATCATCCAATTACTTTACTCTTCCAACTCAGTCAATAAAAAAAATCGAGAATGGTGCCGAATTCCAGGATAATTCCCTTAATTAAAAATATCCTCAGAATAAAAGACAATTAATTCCAATAAAAATTTATTGACTCGACAAAGAAAATCAAGCAAATACCATTTTAAGTATAATATCAGAAAACTCTTGATATTGTGTTGAGGTCTGTAAATTAAAATTAAAAAATTTAATAAAATTTAGGATAATAATTCAAATAGAAAGTAAGCGAAGAAAAACGACAAATAAAAGCGGGATCGCGCACAGAATCAATAGTAAAGGAAAGTGTGATGGAAAATGCCAAAAGCAATTACGAAAGGCAAGAATCCGGAAATCCGAGAAAAATCAATAAATGGAAATATCATCGAAATCGAATGGGAAAAACGGGACAAGTATAGATTAGCTAATGGTCAACAAGATGATGATTAGGGATTTATCAGAAAATGGTTAGGAAGGGTCGAAAAACATTCAAATGTATGAAAACAGAAAACGTCAATTAATTAATTAATTGGCTAATGGAAAACCCGAGCTAATGGGAAACCCGAGCCAATGGAGAACCCGAGCCAATGGAGAACCCGAGAGATAAAGGAAACCCGAGCTGGGTAAACAAGAAGAAAAGCAAATAAAAGGAAGATTTGGGCCCATTAGCTTGACACAATGATTAATGGGAAAACAGTAAGGAGAAGATAGCGCGCGTAGGAAGACCGGTAGGGCCATTAATTATCTGGATTCGTTGGACCATTATGGGTGACAACCGAAGCAAATACGTAGGAGCAAATGTCAAACGAAAGATTGGCTCGGCAATAACCATTTGTCATCCTGATTTCGAGGAGTATATAAGCAAAGGGAAAATCAGAGAAAATCGGCATTTTGCCTCAGCTAGGGTTCGAAGAATCAGAGCGTAGGAAAATTTGGTAAACGAATTAAGGAAAGTAGGGAAAAGAAGAAATAGAATTAAGAATACGGAAAGGTGAAAAGGAATCAAACCAAACAGAAACCGAGGAAAACGTGAATCGAGAGAATCTAAAGGACTAAAAGGTGAATATTATTTGTTTGCAAAGCATCAACGCCGAGCGGAGAATCGTTAAAACTTTGATCAGTAATTGTAGCGTGATAATAAATTGTGAACCTGTTGTTTCAATATACGTTGGGTCGTTCATTGTTTTGATTTAAAGATCACTAGGAGTCAGAGAGAACCGACTTGAAATAATCCAAAACCCAACAATTGTAATATATCAAAATCCATTTTAGCAAATTCAAATTTAGGTATATACAGAATAACTTCAACACTTTCATCACAAATTTCACATTTACAAGTACACTCATACCTCGCTATACGGCTGCTCTTTATACGGCTTTTCGCTATAACGGCCTACTTTAATTACGGCACTTTTTCGAAATCGGCCTTAAATGTTTCATTATACGGCCAAAAATGTTATGTAGAACTGCAAAAAGAAGTAAGAACCAAGGCAAGACAAACAACGTTGGATAAATTTCTTATTTGATTCGTTATACGGCGTTTCGCTTTGCGGCCAACTTTCCTGGAACGTATCTAGGCCGTAAAGCGAGGTATGAGTGTAGTGGTTTTAAAACAGGAAGAACAATATGTTCAATAAGTAATTATAAAATGGATACTTTGTTAATTTGACAAATAGAACACAAAAGAAAATTTATCAATAATTTTTATTTCTATTTTATCCACATTTGCCTTGAAAGAATGAATCAATTCTCGATATTCTGAAATTATCAACATAACAAGAAAACAGTGAGCATATTAATTTCTGTAGAATTAATATCATTTAGAAATATTATGAAAATCGATAATTTCATCATAATTTGTTAAATCTAAACTGATTTACAAACTTTCAACAATTTTTAAAAGATTTATTTTGTTAAAATATAGGATCAAAATTGGAAGTTCATTGTATTAATTATCGAAAAGGTTAAACCCTTTTTAATAAATAATTCTGTAACTTTAATTTAAATGTTTAATTTATTTAATATAATCTAACTTCCGTATCTTTTAAAAACATTTTATAAATTCCTAAAATATAATACTCTGAAATCTTAAATAAGTGTATTTTATGTAGTAAGCATTATATATTATCAATGATGTTTTAAAAACTATAAAATCAGATTGTTTTAGTGAGATTTAGTTTAAATTTTGATAACGTATCAATGTCAATAGCATTTAGAGGTTGAAACGAGTTTCAATGAATTCATTTTTGTTTGTAAATACATTTTCTCTAGTACTTCGACAAACAAAATTATTTTTAGTTGATTCATTCCAATACAATCATAATTTAGAATTTTTATAAATGTAATTGTATCAATTCTGTATTTTTTCCCCATAAAAATTGTCTCTTGCTCGTCTTAACTGATGGCAGTTTCAATACTACCATTGGATTCTGGATTAAACTTTTTTGTAGATTATGTAGACATCACAACTGGAAACCTGGAAGAATTTATATTGTGTGACGCGATAGGGGACCATAAACAAAATTTTTTAATAATAACAGATTTGGAATTGAGATAGCGTGTATCGATAATTCTAAAATACGTTGAATTTCACTAAATCATCAATCGACAACAGATTTTCATGAACATATACTACTAGTTACTTGGAAGAATGATTACTAAAATTAGTAATTACAAATATTTTTGGAAAATACATGCATGCAATCACAGGTGGGTGCAATCCTGAAGACCTATCGATCATTTTGAACCCAAGGGTGTACTATAAAGAATGTTGAGGTGAAGAACTCCAGGGGCTGAGGGAAGAATTAACAAAAAAATAGTTTTAATATAAAAAATTTATTTTTACGAATCAGATTAAAAATTCTACAAGAATGCAATTGTAAAAATAATTTACAAAAATTAACTGACAAAAAATACTGAAACCAAAATATTTTTTATTGAATTGTAATTATATTGTAATTAAGCAAAAAGTTTTATAAAAATGTAATTAAAATTAAATATAATATTTCAATATAAAAATAATTATTTAGTTTAACAAATTTTAAAATGTAATACAATACACATTTTTTCGAACTCCGACCAAATTCTTTTTCAAAAAAAAAATTATTCGACCCTACCTAGTAAAATTTATTAAAAAAATTGAAAAACTCATTTCAAGTAAAATTTTTTATTAGATATTCAAAATGATAAAACCAATTTTTTTCGATCCATCTCCAATTTTTCGCGACCCACACTTTGAGCACCAACGGTGTAGACGAGAGCTCCTCAAACTTAGCGACCTCATTAACCATAGGAAATATAAAGATAAAAAGAAACACAAGAAATATAAGAAGGACAAATCTCGGAAACGTTCTAGAGATCGTTCACAACGACGACATTCTTAATGATTTTATTATTTTTGAATACTGCACTTTTATTAACAAAATTTTTTCTAAAATATTAAAAAATCACAAAAATAGAAAAATTTTGAAAGAAACTAACTTATTTGTTTCATTTAAATAAAGATTTTATTTTTTTACCAAATTTTTATTGCTTCCTATTTTGTTTTTTAATTTTTAACCCAATTTGAAAAAAAATAATAATATAAATTGAAAATAAATAAATAGAACCACTGGTGTAGACTTTAATGATTGAACCCCACCATATACATATCACAAAAACGTATATAATGGGTTAACCCAACCTGTTCAATACACTGACTATGCGGTGCGAGTCTGTCTGCACTGACTGCAGTCCTGATGAGAACGCAACCCATGGCCGGCCCTAGGCAAAGCATACATTTTGATGCCCTCTGACCAAACTGACCTGTTTGTTTTTCATACTAAGTTCTGTTTGTCGCTTTTTCTGATGAAATTGAACACCTGATAACTTTTGCTGTTTCTGACATTATTTTTTAATATTTAGCAATTAAAAATAATTAAGAAAACTCATTGAAATTTAAAAGTACTACAGATTTTAAATGATAATTAACTTATTTCAATACCTTTTGTTTTGTTTTTTCAAAAGTATTACATTTCAATACTGTCTGCGTTTTGTTGTTCAAATCATTTTAATAATAACGCTGACTCGTCATCAATATAAATTATAATTAATTAAATTTGAAACATTTTAAAAATGTAGTCGATGTAACTTATTATGGTAATGTTATACGGAAAAAATGTTTTTGTAAAATAATTATATAGTAATGTGTAGTAAATTTGCTACATAATAAAATTTTTTTTTATAGTAATAATGACAAATAAATTGAATAATATGACATGTAGAATTTATTTCTGAAAACAGTAAAATTTCTTTTTGATATGGTCACTTAATTTATGTAAAAACGAGAATATCAACAAAATATTTATCAAAAATGTATTTAACAGATTTTTAAAGGTTTTTGTTCCATTAATTCAGAATAATCATTAAAGAGAGATGATTGTTAAATCATTCGCAAAACTATGACCGACATTTTTCTCAATCATTATTAACGTAAATATTGCGTCGTTTTGAAGGAAATCATTTACAAAACTCTCCATTAACTTAGGATCGAAATCTTCTATATTAGATGACACTATATTTGCAATATAATCCGTTCGTAATTTCCTATGGAATATTCTTATGATCCATTTCAACAAAGAAAAGACAGATATAACCAACAGGAAAGATATCCACAGGTAAATTGCAATGAAACCGATTTCATTTATAATGTTTTCGGCAATATTGCAATTGAATGCATAACGATTGAATCCAAGCATTGCCAAAGTATCATCAATATAACAAAATGTATTTCTTGGAAAGACTCTTGTTTCTTCCCAAGTCTTTCCAAAAATTAAACGTTGAATTATGAAATTTGGCGCTGAAAAACTTGCACTAACTTTGTAAGAAAAAATCAATTCCAAAATTGCTAATTGCATAACACAATTAAGGATATTTAATAACTTTTTAGTGATGTACCAACTTGTCATCCAGTTTCCATTTCTTTTACTAAAAGTAAGAAACCCACAAAATCTAGACATAAAACGGACTATTTTGGATCTTAAATTTGGACGATCTATCCTATAAGAGTTTAAAATCTTTTGAAATCCTTTAGAGATATCTGAGATCTTTTCCTTTCGTCTCTTTCCAAATTCATTCCTGGAAGCTAAAGAATTTAGAGCTTCTCGATAAAAATCAATACCGGAATCTTCGAAGCATTTCACTATCCAGAGTAAATGAGGAAGGTAAAATATTATTGAAAGAATGATTAGTAAAGGCCGGAAGATTTGAATTTGATTTGTATGATATTGAGAAATGAGTGTATCCCATTCAGACGGTAAATTGGGAATCGTTTCATTAGGTAGCAAAGCAATTGTTCCTTTAACCCAGCAATAATGATTGACATAATTGTCATAAAACATGTCACTGTTTGTCATGCACCTAAAGTCATTTTTGACGAAAGATTTGAAAATGAAAATGAAACCAAAAATCATCATAATGGCCGGAGTATAAATGTAATGAAGTTTATCAACAGTACCGGAAAAGCAAGTCGAGTGAAATTTCTGACACTTACTAATAATATCTAAAAATTTCGGCACAATCATTTCAAAGTGTAAATTCAATTATAAATTTTTTATTGTTTTTTAAACAAATTTTAATTTTATTTTAAAATTTTAACAAGTAATGCAATAAATTTGAAATTATTATTTGAAAAATTATTTGAAATTATCATCAATTTTTACAAAAAATAAAATCATATTTTTAGAAAAATTATATTTTAAAAATTTATTTTTTTCTAAAAGTTTAAATATATATAAGTTTAAATATTTAATAAATTGTTGACTTTTTTTAATATTTTTAATATTTTTACAAGTTATGCAATAAATTTTAAATTATTTACATCATCAAATTTTACAAAAAATAAAATAATATTTTTAGAAAAATTATATTTTAAAAATTTATTTAATTAATTTTTTTTTAAAAGTTTAAATATATATAAGTTTAAATATTTAATAAATTTTTGATTTTTTTTTAATATTTTTAATATTTTAACAAGTTATGCAATAAATTTTAAATTATTTACATTATCCAATTGTGACAAAAAATAAAATGTCATTTTTTGAAAAGTTATATTTTATAAATTTATTTGATTTATATTTATAAGTTTAAATATTTAATAAATTATAACGAGTCGTAATAATACTTTTAAGCAAACTATCCAATATTTTAAACTGCCTTAATTAAAAAAAAATTAAAAAACAATGAGCATTAATACCATTTAAAAAAATTATACAAATCGATTATTTCATCATGATTTTGTTGAGCATACCTAAATAATAAATAATATAAAAAATTATATATTTTTATATTTTTATATTATAAATATTTTTAAACCTAAAATAAAATTTATAACTTTGAATAAAAAATTTATAAATTTATAAGCTTTTTCTAAAAATAAGTGGGAAAAAAATAATAAAAAGAGACAATAATGACCCGTAGAGTAAAATAGGTGTTCTAGTTTAATTTTAATTTAATTTTTTTATCGATAAAATGAATTTTTTCCTGGTTATGGGCGGGGTTTTTTCATGTTATTTTAACTCATTACTGGCCGCTAAAAAATTTTACTCCAACCCGTGTTAAGCCGCGCTTTGTTTACATAGCGATCGTTGAATACCGCTAATGTACGGCGCAATGTAGAGGGAAGAGCCGCTATATAGTTTATATCACATCTAGTGCTTAAATTAATAGCATTAATTTTTTAAATCTCAAAAAATGATAAAGCTATAAACAAAATACATATAAAGAAATAATTAACAACTTTAAAGCTGTTCGAACTAAAATATACCAAATTTGAAAATTGAATTTCTAGTAATTTCTTTTAATATGGTAGTCCTCAAAACATTTTCCAACACATAAAGGAATCTCACAATGTCCGCACATGAAGCAGGTTTCTTTCCTTTTGCCATGGTTTTTGCATACTTTGTAACGTTTCTGAGGAAACCTTTTCTCCTTAGAACTACGAAGTTTCACAAGCCTATGGGTTTTTATATCTCCTGAAAGTCTATTTGGTGGATCTTTACAAGAGGCTCTTTTTGATGGACCCTCAGAAATTTGTGAACAAAGACTATCTTGATTTTCAATCCAATCTTTAGCAACTTGTAGTAAATATGAGGTAAACTTGATCTTCTTTGCTGGATTCAGTTTCTTGTATACCACAAATGAATTAAATAATGCACAATTCAACATAAACATGAAAGCCTTTTTTGTCTATTTGATACTTTTTCTTATAATCGGATTATTAGACAGGTATTGATTAGCCAAATCAGCACTATTCATATAGATATTGTAATCTATATTACTTTCTGGCTTTCTTATCATTTCAACAGTTTTTCGATTTATTTTACCGGTTTCTACTTATCTCGCCTGGTGTATCGTCGAAATCATTCTGAGATATCTTTTATCTTTCCATACATGAATTAAAATATCATTTTTTCTACGGAAAACATGCTGACCTCTTCTTAACTTAATTTTTCTTATATCTTGAGGTAACTCGCGATTTTCTCTTATTGTACCACAAATTCTTATGTTCTTGAATAGTAACTGCTCCGCTAATTCAACACTATTGTAATAGTTGTCCATGTAAACATGGTGCCAAATATTTTCATATTTATCTAAGAGAATGTTTACGAGATTTTGCAACTTTTGTCCACTACCACTATAGAATTTAAAATTAGTTATGTATCCACTTTTAGATTCGCAAAGCATTCTGACAAGCATGCCATATTTATTAATCTTTCCTGGGTTGTAAACACGGAAGCTTAACCGGCCTCTGTAGGGTATGATTGCATCATCCAAAGAAACATTTTATTTTGGTTTATAAACTGTATAAAATTTATTTAAAAATATTCTACTATTGGTTTAATTTTAAAGAGGCGCTCTGCGTTTTCAGGCATTTCATCATTATTACAAAAGTGTAACGATTGTAATATTTGCCTGAACCGATTTCGAGGCATGACTTTTCCAAAAATTGGTGTTTCAATCTGTAGATCAGTAGACCAATAATCGTTTATACTGTTTTTCCTTACTTGTCCCATTAAAATGTTCAAACCAAGGAATTTTTTTATTTCAGATGTTGTAGTATCTTTCCATTGTTTAACCTTTTTCACAAATTTATATTTGTGAATATTTTGCATATGATCTGTTTGTTTCATTTGTTAATAATTTAAAAAAATCGTCAATTAAATAAATCTCTTACATCTGATATATTTTCTGAATTTCTTGGAAACACTTTAACTCCATTTCGCAAAAATAAATTTATTATATCACCATAATTTTCGGACCAGTACTTGGTTGAATTATTTTCTTCATTCTCAAATTATGTATCAACGTAATCGCTAGTCTCAGAATCATTGACAATAGGTAAAACTTTTCTTTTAATGTTAATTGGAAAGTTCGTATCATCGCTTTCATTTGTATTATTTTCATCCCAAGACAATATATCAGCGTATAATTCATTAGTGTCATTACACATATTATTACACTCGAAATCATCGCTTTCCATTATAAAGCAGGTTATATAATTAATTAATTTATATTTTTTAAGAAGTGCAAAATAAATTACTTAAAATAAAACGACAGGCTGACTGACAATTAAACAAACTGGTATAACAAAAAACGTATTAATAGGTCAGCGGCTCCTGAATTTTGAATATAAAGATGACGTACCACTACGTCACCGGCTGCATGGATTTTGAATAAAAATGACGTATTACTACGTAGGCGGCCAGCAATGAGTTAATATGATTTTGCTGCTTTGCTGGAAAATAAAATTAAACTAATGTAAGTTGGGGCAGTAATGGTGGTCACGCTCTTTTGACCTTCTTGAGGTAATGGCTGATTGGACTGTATATATATATATATATTGGTTTGTTTTCGACGAATAATAAAATCTAATATCTAAAAGATAATTTAAAATAGTTATATTAAATGAAAGAAAATCAGAATAAATACAATTTAATATTAATATTAAAACAAAATCAAAGGGTTATTATCAGTTGCGCTTTGGATTTTCATTTAAGTAAAAGTCCATGATCCAATAAAATTGGACTCTCAATCAGAAAATCCCCAAAATACCGGCGAGACCTTTTGGACTCTTTGTTGTACTTCCCTCAAAAGTTCACAAAAGCAAAGGTCCTTTTCAGCCATTGCCTACTCTCGGGAACCCAAAAATTAAAAGAAAATTATGAACAAACAAACCAACATAGTCCCTAAAATTTAAATGGGATAAGTAAATCGATATCTAGTAAAATCACATGAATTTTACATCATTTTTTAAACACTCCGAATACATAGGAAACAGGGTTATTTACTATTGACCATTCTTGTGATTATCAACAATTTGGCAGCGTATATAATTACTTAATTCTGGTTTTTGTCATTTAAAATATACAGAAATTAGATTATTGGCATAAATAAGATTCTTCTAAACACATAATTAAATTCAATAATATTCAATAAAATAGTGCTTTTTTTGTGTTGCGAACCGGTTATTTTTTCTTAATCCAAAAACATTAATTTTAATTAGTAATATTTATTATAAAAGTAACAAATAAACAATATAAAAAAAAACTATTAACGAATACACTTATGTGACGGATGTGCTTATTTGTTTTAATAAGTTTGTCAATCCGTGGTTCATAATATTAACCATAAATTTGCGAATGTCATTATCTTGTTCATTTTGTCCATTTCCATTTTCTTGTACATTTCCATCTTGCTCATTTTCATTATGATTTTCATGAAGAATTACAGGATTATGCTTTGTTTTGTGCCGCTTTAGGTCTGTTAGTTTAAAAAATTTGCCACATATTGGGCATTTTATCAACGTTTTTCTGATTTCCTATATATCTTTTTCATGGTCAAAAGTGCAGTTACTTGGTTCCGGTGTACAGCAGCTGCGCTTTATGCACCCATGTCTTTTTGCGGTCAGAATATTTTAACGCTTAAAAATAAAATAAAATTTACAAAAATGATCTGTGGATCACTACTTTGAGAAGCACTGAAATAAAATATCTAATTTTATATAAAATAATTCAAAATATAAAATATTATTAAAAATAATTTCGATATAAAATATAAAAACATCAATATAAAAAAACAACTTATTCCCTCGAAGTCTGAAAACATTAATTTACAAGTTGAATAATTGAATATTTTAGGATCGTATGTGGGGTATACGATTTACACAGCTTTAATTCTGACTCCAAATATTTAACGCGTAATCAATTAACTCAAACCTGATTTTTCAATTCAAAATATTTATTTAATTTAAATGTACAAATATGATGTAATACACAAGTTTATAATCAAAAACACAAATTGATAAAAATTAACTATAAAACCCGCAAAATAACTAAAACCATAAATCAGTTATACTAACCATTCTCAGTTTTTTAAAATAGGGCGATTGTTGGATTTTAATTGATCTTCAACAGTGCTCAGTTTCCCTAGAAAATTGATGACGATAAAATAATAATGATTCAAGTCTTGCAAAAACTGTTACAACTGAACGATCAGTCTTTCGATATGATGGAAAGTATTTGCTGAAGCAAATTTGAATTTTCCTTTTCTCTAGCTAAAGTAACGAAGTATTTCGATATTTACCTTTAAATCTATTGCTTTCGAACATTTATCTTTCACAATAATTGTTCTAACAAAATTTATTCTTCAAGTTCACATAATTCATTATCTAATTTTCTCGCGAATTTATTTTCTGATTTTCCAATAAAACTATCAATTTATATCCACTATTCCGAGATGTTGTTACCGAAGATCTATTTGTGACTCCTAACCAGCTCACTTTATTTTCGAAAAATAATATCACACAAAATTCTCACTAGTTTGCGTCTATTCACTTCTCTAGAAATTTCTGCTACTAATTACTAAAAAATTTAATAATTATTTTTAGTAATTTGGGATATACTTTAATTAGATATAAAATACTTATATTTATTATTTAGGTTAAAATACTATTTATACTATTTATAAAATACTATTTAAAATACTTTTACACTTATTTTATAGTTTATTTTCTAAAAATCGTAATTATTTATTTATTTACAACTGAATATGCTTAATTATTTTTAGGCAAGCACCGAGTAAGCCTAAGCCCAACCCTAAAAATATAAAAAATTTATTGGCTTCGAATGACATGTATAACAAATTACAAGAATTTAATCATTTGTGTATTCTGATATACAAGTGAAATATTACTTCTGATCTCGTGATTTTATTCTCTTTGTAGTTAATACTTTTTCGAACGATTTGTTGTTTTTAGTGCTATGTAATTTTCTCTTTCTTTTGTTGGTGGTTTAATTTCTTTTTGTTTTATCTTTCCTTTTTATTCGCTGTTTGTGTTCTTGGATAGAGTTAAAGTAGTGCTGATTAATTTTGTATATTGGATTTTTTTATAGAAACTGCGCGTTTTTTCGTAAGATTTTGAGTTTAGATTCTGTTGTTTTCTTTTTCGAGTTTAGATTCGTTCTTGTTAGTTAGTTTTTTGTATTTTTTACTCTTGTTTATATACCCTTTTGAGCTCAGGTAAGTGTCCGCTGTGTGCAAGATCCTAGCGAGCCTTTACATTATATTTTTAATTTTATTTTGTGGGTGCTTATTTTAGTATGCGGACGATTAGTCAAAGGGCGATTGGTGCAATAGCGCGAAGATATAGTAGTACATTCTCTCTTCCATATCAGTCTACAGCACGTCTAACTTTTCCGACCAAGTCACGATATTTCTTAGTGCCAATTTTCTGGACTCCAGCTGCACCTTGCATGAGTGCCAACGAATTCACAACTTGTCAACGCTTAGCAGTTGCGATTGAATTGTGAATGGCATGCATAACCGAGCTGAAATAGTGCTGGTCTGTATAAGACCTTCATTGTATTGTTGTTTATTTAGTATATAGCGATCTTAGTATCTATAACAATCAACCGTCCGTTGACCAATCACCAATTCCGTGGGTTCCTTAAGTGTAAAATTCCTCTTCTTTTCAGTAATTATTCTTTTTTTGGTCTCTTCCCTTGACTATTCGGCGATTTTTCATGAATTTTGGATTTCCTTTTCCACTAATTTACACTTTTTTCTCCAGTGTTTCAAAATTTCATCTACTTTTTTATTATTTGTTATATAATTTATGAATATATAAATAACGTTAAAGCTAGCATATCATGCATTAAAATCCTAGATGAATTATTCATCCATCTGTATCTGACCATATTTCTTAATATTTAGAATAATTGACAAACACTGTTGAATAATCTTGTTTCGTTATTCATAATTAATAATCTATGAATAAAGAAATTTTAAAATGTTTTTTCTAGTAAATCTAAACCAAGTTTTAGTGATTGATGATTGTTAAAAACTTATTCTTTCATAAAATATACTTCAGAAAAATCCTTTGTTCCTCATTAATTATCTGGAGTTCTGACATTTTTACTTCTATTTTTTACACGTTCTATTAATGATAATTTCCCCCATATAAACATTTAACAATTCGTTTTAAAACTTTGCTTTTATATCACTGTTAATATTTTATTTTTCGCATAACTTCATACCTGAATTTTTCTTTTCAATAATAGGACCATGTTGATTAAAATTTCACTTGAAAAAGGGCAGTGCCGAAAACTCGTGAGTATCAAAAAACATCGATATATTTACTGATCTCTTCAAGCTCTTTATTGTGTTAGTTTTGATAAACAATAAAAAATGAAAATTATTATTTATCAATAAATTTATTATAACTAGATCAATTAATCGTTAATTATTAATGAGATCATAGTATGCATATAGCTGATGGTTTTAGTTACTAATGCCTAAAGAAAATTCAAAATTAAATTTCTTTAAATCATGATTAATGAAATGGATGATATTGTTTATGGTCTGATAATTTTTCTTATTATTAGGGTCATAGGTTCTTTTTCATTTCTTTATTTTCATTCTTTTTTTTACCCAGTCCAAAAGGATCAAATATAATAAAAAATTGTATTTTTGACATTTTTAACGTTTTTTTAAGAGGTTCTTTTTAAGCGTGAACTAAGTTAAGGGAATTTGATAATTTTTTGCTTGTCGGTTGATATTATATTTCTGTTGTTTTTAAGATGTAAGTGATCCAGTTTTTAGCCAGTTCATTTCTTGTATGGATACATAAATAACATTGTAAAATAAAATTGTAAATGACAAAAAATGCACTAAGCATAATTTTGAATCAAAGCTGATATAGCAATAAACAAAATAGAATAACAAGAAATTCAATAATAAAGTAATCATACACAATGATGTTTATTATTTTCCATAAGAATGAGAGATGTTAAAGTGCGGATCACAAAATTTGTTTTTGCACATTTGGAAAGACAAGTTAATTAGATAGCAACTGAAGTTGAATATACAGTATAAATTTATAGACTATTAATATATCACGGGCCAATATGTATACACTTTACAATGTACATTATACATATACAGGCATCATATATACATATAGTTATAGGAAAAAATAGACTAATAGTTGTATAATTTATATTTACTTTATTTTCAACATAAAAGTTTAAAAAAAAATCAACTTTATCGCATTTTCCAATGCATAAACTATATAAAACAAACGGAACAGATAGATTATATATTTTGAACAAACAATATTTAAGTATATAATTATATAATGCTGTATTACATTCATGCATCATGCATGATGAACTTTTTCTGTTATGATTTAATGCATCACTCATAGAATAAAGTTATAAATATATAATTCATACATATTAAACTAGACACATAAAATAAATGCGTGAAAACTGAGATAAATTTTCAGATATTAACTTTTCGGGCCTTAATTGCTGCAAATGTTTCAATAATTTCATCCAAATCTAAATCCTTTGCGATATCATGTTCTATTGATAATGTTAGCCAACCCATCCAACCGATCTTGTGTCATCGTGGAACGGAGATAAGTTATGATTAATTTAAATCTTGAAAAACTTCGTTCTGCGCTGGCCACTGATACTGGTAAAGTTATAAGAATTCTCAATGCCAGGTAGATTTGCCAAAGATGCCGTTAAATTGTTACTAGATATGAATTGCAAGATGTTTTTTGGAGGGAACAAGTGCCTTGAAAATGGTTCAGCAAATATTTAAATTCTTGATGTAAATCGATACTGGAAATATCATTTTGATCACCATCTGAAAGTAAATTTTCTAAAGCCATGTAATTTTTTTGTAACTCAGTCACTTATTTCTGTGTTACAATTTTGCTTCTCTGTCATTTCAACTTCATCTCCTTGTTCATATTTATTTGTTCAACACACAAACTATTTACTGCATGCTAAAAACACATAAAATTGTACAATATCGAAAAAATAACAGCTTCTACACAACATCTAGGTGCCTCGTTGAAATTCAGGACCGAGGGACGTAAAACACCCGTGCATTTAATGCTAAATTTCGGGTTTGTACTCCACTTGGTTTCCCTCGTATATTCGATCCATTGTCATACCCTTGTCCTCTTAAATCAGACAATGATAGACCATATTCCCGTAAAAGTTCATGAATTTTGTGTGTCCTTTTAACTCCAATACCACTGTCAATATCTACAAAACCCAAAAAGTGTTCGCAGATTTCTATATCTTTTTCAACTTTATCTGGAACTGACAAAGTTGAAAAACAACATAAAATCATCGTCATTTGCTAGTGCAGTGAACAATTATGGAATAATGTTTACTAGATTTCAGTTTTTAATGACTTTTCTTTGATGGTTTTACTCATTATTTTAATCATTTCATTTGGATGTTTTTTCACATTTAAAACTGATAAATTTCTTTATTGTTAATTCTTCTGATGTGTTTCATTATGAAATCAAACTTAGCCACAGTTTTTAAAAACATATCATTGTCATTCCTATATAATACATCTGATTTTCCCCGTAACACAATATTTTGGTAACTTTGCAGTTTTATTATAGAGAAGAGGCGATTTTCATCGATTTGTTTTTGGTGAATAATATCAATTTTTGAATTCAATCGTTTCATCATATCATTCCATGTTCTGAAGCATCTCACGAATAACAATTTCCCATATAGTAAATACATACTGATTCAGAACTTCAGATAGCGGTGTATTAAAATATTCTCTGTCTCTGAAGTGTGAGCTTTCAAAAACAAACACCATCAGATGTTGCCTTTGCTGGAATCCTCAATAATATAATATAAAATTTATTTCTGATTTTAGACTCGAAATCTATTCCCTAAATCCGTTATAATTCAGAGCTATTAGCCTTTTTGATAATAATTTACAACAGAAACAAAGCACGGCATCTTCTGATTTTGAATACACAAGCCAATTTGTATGATTCACTAATAGGAAGCATACGATAATAGTGGGATATGTTAAATATTCTATTTCGACCCCCAATATCACCTGGGATAGTTATGGGAAACTTATGATCTAATAATTGATTAGGATCAATTCTCACCAACAAATCGATTATAGGCTGCCCATTTCCGGGTTACCTTGCGATATCAGAATAATCGATAGGTGAATTGAATCCTTATCAGGTGTATCTTTGATTTCATTTCAAAAATTTTGGCTCGATACATTTGATATAGCCTTGTCATATTCAGAATCAGAAATTAAACTATTTGGATTGTTTACATCGTTAGTTACCATAGTAAATAATTGTAAGGTGACTCCTCCACTGGTTCTGCACAGGCTCTACTTCGCTAGATCTCTTAAAAATTTCTGTAAGACTGTCTTTATAAAAAATTCCTGTTTGTCACCCTGTGCCAGTGCCTCATTTGCTCATACCTTAAGCCGGCCCTGCACCTAGGGGTAAAATCAAAAATTTAGACTTAAAATTCCAGTATAATGATAAATTCTAAGGAGAAAAAAATATTTAAAAATCCTAAATCACAAAGATGTGTTAAAACAAAATCTAAACAACCGAATTTCCTCCATTTTTACATACCTCCACAATCATCTCACATCTGTCACCTACCTCGAAATCTGGCAGATTAATTTTAATGAATACTCTACAACGGAGAAAAAATCCCAGGTGTCACTATTTGCATGACTCTCAAGATTTTCAAATACTGGCTCATCTACATCTTTTCATTCTTCTGGTAAAAAAATTCTATTGGAAAAGAATATAAGTGTCACGGGTGATTCAGCAAATCAAAGTTCCAGTGTTAGCAGTCGCATTAATAGTATTCTTTAATAATATCCTTTACAATTGGAGTATCGGTCCTCAAGTTTCACTGGCCTAAACAAATTTCATTATATTTTTACATCTGTTACGAAAGTAGATGAAGATGGATGCTCCTTTGATATATTTAAGACACCTCTATTACCTCTATTCTTTTCAATCTTCTTGAATTCAGTGCTTAAAAACGGTTCTTTATTATTAGTCTCGTCTTCCACGATTGAATCAATTTCAACGTAAACATCTTCAACTGCTCTTGTTCTATGGCAGAAATTTGCAATAAAGTTAACAATAACAGCATTAGGTTGTCACTTAAATGAAGCGTGGGCTTTATTGTAATTCCAGTTATGAGATATTGCAATACACTAGAAATATGCTCACATCTTTTTGCAATTATGAGATCCAATTACGTCTTTAATTGTCCACTGAAGTTATTACTTTTCAATTGTTTCAAAAAGAGAGCGCAGCATCTGCGGTTAGCGTCTTGGATACAGATTGCTTCAACAGCCAATTTTATAAGAAGGAAATCGATAACGCATTTTTAATGACATCGAATTCTCTATAAAGGAAACTGAATATCCATCAAAGCTTTCTAAATACTGTTTCAAAAGAATAAATCTTTCGAGCATATCAGAGAATCGGAACAATCCTGTATATATGTGTGTATACCTGTGCGTATAGGGGTGTAAGTACATATATTGAACTCAAAAATCTTACTTACCTCTACGAAAACATAAATAAAATACCCATACAAAAGAAAAGATGCAAAAACGTAAACAATTTTATTTATCCGATATTTATAGTTAGAACTTTCACAGAAAGATGGAATAAGAAACAGGATTGTATCGGAACGAGTTCTGTTTTCTGATTCTTAACAACGTATTTTTGTATAGCATATTTGGATGGCGAACGTTTAAATATCTAAAGAACTTCTAACCTTTGTAACAATTGAAGCGAATCCATATTTTTCCATAATTCGATATTCTTAGCCTATGAAAGTTTCCACCGAAGTATGTATCCCTGTCTGCTCCTTTATGTCCTGTGCTAGCTTTCTGTACTTGTCCATGTTCTTTGCTCTTGCTAGTTCTATTGTCTCTTTTTTGTCGAAAGGCCACTTGATATCTATTACGAATATCTGTTTATTTGTACGAGCCACTATATCCGGCTTTAGGGCGTCTTTCGCTTCTGCTGGGATTGTTTCTGTTTCAAAGTTGACATTTTTGGTTTTTAATAATTCTTCTAGGGCCTTTTGAACTTCGTTGTGTTTGTCTGTCCTCGATCTATCTCCTTTTCTGCACATATTTATGACGTGATGCCGATTCTTGTTGGCAATCACAATGCCTGCAATTTGTTGGAGCGATCCTACCTCCTTGATTTGACTGCTTCATTCCGACATCCAGTATGTTTGCCCGGGCCTTTATGATGAATTTCCATTCGGGGTCTTTTAAGACCCGGGGTATCTTCCATTCCATTTCGTCCGATGTTGGAAGGTTTATGATATATCCTTGGCATTTTGCAGCCAACCATATTTTAAAATATGCCTCCTTGATCATCCAATGAAGCGTTTTGGATATTTGATCTAAGTTTGGAGGCAGGATCCAATCTGGTTTGTTATCTGTGCTGCATTTTATTGAGCATCCCACGGAGTCTCTTTTATGTATGAATGTTATTTCGATTCCGTGGGTTGTCTTTAAGGCTTTAATTGACTCTAGTCTTGTCCAACCATGACTTCTTTGCATCTTTCTGTCTTTTATGTTCATAACTTCCATCCAACCATTTTCAGGCATCTTTGACGTTCTGGATGTCCACATCTGTTCTTGTTTGTGCAACATCTGTTAGCTCCTCCCTCAGGATTTTGACTATGGGGAGGTTACCGCTGTTCATGAGTTTTAAGACGTTTTTGTCTTTTAACATTTTTCTTATTGATTCATCGAACTTGTCCGTGTGGGATTTGGATATCTCCTCCGCTTGTCGTGGAAAGATAAACTTGGAATGGCAGAATGTGTTATAGGCCTCAATTTTCTGCTGGGCTCTTAGGAGGGAGTTAAATATATTGGAAGCTTTTGTCTCGACCTCTTTAAACGCTTCGCCCAGATCACATTTCTTTTTCTGCCCAATCCGTACTCCTAAGTAGGTGTACAGGTTTTCTTCATTGATATGTTTGATGTTCTGGCCATTTATGGTGATGATGTTTTGCCATCCCAAGTCATCATTTTTATTTCTGTAATAGCCGCATTTCTCAGGCTTGAATGTAAGACCAGCCAATTTGGCTTTTTCAACTATGATGTCTAGCATCTCTTGTATCTGATGATGTTGAGGAGCCATTAATACTAGATCATCGGCATAAGCAAGGATGCTGATGTTTCCCCCTGCTATGTTTACCCCTCTGTTGCAGTCTATCACTGTCTGTATGAGGTATTCTATACACAGAATGAACAGAGTCATATACAGGGGGCATCCCTGTTTTACACCTTTTGCTTGTTTGATTTGGCTGGATTTTGTATTTCCGCTTTCATAGATAGCACTCCTGCAGCAGATGGATTGTGTTTTTATTCATTCCCATCTATGCAATGTGTGCTAAATTACTTCGTATGGGACGCTTCCGAAAGCATCTGCCAGATCGAGGAATAGCAGGTGGCACTGCTGGTTTCTGTATCTGGCTCTGTTGCATTCCTCTTTTTGAACTTGGATGATATAGCAACCATTCGCTCTGTTTACGGCTTTCTGCCAACCGGAGATTAATTTATTTTTGTGCACCCACTTTAGCACTCTCTGATTTATTACTTTCTTGAAGATCCTATAGCTTGTTGGCATAACTGCTGATTCAATTGCTGTCTGTGATAGTCAACTGATCTCCGTACGAATGTCTTCCTTTGTTGGCTTGCTGGCGGGCTGCTGTTCGCTTCTTTCTCTGGCTCTATGCTCTTTATGTACTTTTATGTGTTCTATTGCTTCTTTGAGTGTGATGGTTGTGTTGCATTGTTCACATTCCACCATTAGCTTTTCAACAGGCGGATTTTGAAAAGTTATGGTGTTTGAAAGTGTTTGGAAGCATTAATTTCTGTTGAATAAGTGTATTTTTTGCTGCATACACACTGAATTCTCAGATCACAGTTGACTTTCATGTTTGGTTTTTGTTGAATTTTTGCAATGTTTGCCGTTGATGGTCCTCCACCGGTACTTATTTTCTTGTTTTGCTTTGTGGTATCTTGGCTATCGGAGTCATTTATTTGTCTTTTTTTCTTCTGGCTCTTGGATCTGATATTTTTATCCTGTCTTGATTGCCTTCTTGTTTCGTTATTTGATATATTTTCTTTGAGTACAGGTGCAATGGGTTTCTCTACTATTGCCTGACTTGTTTCCTCAATTTCTATGTTTTCGGTGTTCACCATAGAGATTGTGGCTTCATTATTTTCCATGCTTCTAGATGGTTCCTCCATAGTTGGAGTTCTATCGGGTTTGACAGCTCCATAGTGTCTGAGTCTCTTATGACATCTGTAGGCTTCTCAATGACAGTGGTTACCATATCAACAGAGGGTATTATTTCATTGTGAGTTTCCTCCTCTTCTCTAGGTTCTTCCACTATATCTGCTTCATGGAGGTCTTGATTTTCCACGGCATCAAGTTCCTCTATTATCTCGTTTTGACTTATGACTTGATTTTCGTCATTATCATCTGTTTCCATGATAGTTGTCGTTGTAATTTATCTTCTGTATGGCTCTATTCTTTTTCTGAGTGAGAACCATTTCGTTAATCCTACTATGGTTCTATTCATCATAAATTGAAAGAATGCGATTGAGTCCGCTTGATCTCTTTGACAACCAAATTTATATGATCGCAGAGTATTTATTATTATGTCAATGAGGTATTGATCTTCTTTCCTCAATTGTGGGTGTTTTGGCCTATCTTTTAGTTTTTTAAGCCAAGGTTCTGGGACTTTATATTGGTCGACGAAGTTCTTCCAATTAAGGTCTTTTAGAGCTGGTGATGCTTCTTAGTACTGACTCTGTAAGATGGATGAATCTGGAGTTGTTTTCTGGAGTAGATTCATTGTATATGACTGTTATCATAAAGAATCTTCTTATATTTGCAAAATCTGTTTTTGAGAATTCTTTTCTGGTTTCTCTTTCTAGATTTGGTTTGGTCAACACTATTCGTGGTTTTGTTGATATTCTGTTGTTATAGTTAAAGATTTTTTTGAATACTCTTTTGTTGTTAATTTGTTTTTGATGAGTTTTTTCTTCATGATTTATCGCTTCATCGTTTGTTTTCTTTGAAACGTATCTCAAGATATTTCTAGCTTTTCTTTTCTGTTGCCTTGTCTGTTGGTATTCAGTTTCCATTGTTGTATCTGGAGCATTTGTTTCATCGTTTTGGCAGATGTTTGTTTCTTGATCTGACGCATCCATGTCTATTGGGGGTGTGACATTCTGATTGTTCTCCGAAGGAGAACGAGTATCCACGGAGGACCCTGCAGGGGTCCGGAGTGGTAATCTGCCCCCGAAGTCATAGTTCTTATAAAGAACATCTGACACAATAAGATGAATGCCATGCGCAAAACACAACAGTTGTTCACATGACAAAATTCTTTTAATGTTCTTCATGACTGCGCCACAATCTGTGTTAATTAGAATTGTATCCATTGTAATTTGAGAAGTTTTACATATATTTCGGTTTGTAGTGATCCATTTATTCTAACCAAACTGTCTTTCCAAACATGATTTTTTGAGTTAACATTCCCATTTCGATATCGCCGATTTTGTGTGGATGTTCATTAATCTAATGTTAACGGAAAAAGTTTATTTTTTATTTTTTCAAGTGTGTCCACATTGTTAATTATAGAATTTCGAATTTCTTAACATATCTTATTACAATAGTTGGTCTTGTATTAAGTGATGTTGCTACGTTTTAAAATCATAAATCATGTGAGGTACAAATCATGTTAAATGGAATTCCATTCTTGAAATAACAAGCAGTAGTGTGTTAATCCAATTAGAATGAAAGTATTAATACATTTTGATTTCGAAAAGTCTGTTTTTGTATTTTTTAATTCTGCGATGACCTCAGGATCTTGTCTTTTAATCACAGATACACCATGTTTTGTTCCTAGATGTGTACGAAGAGCAGATCTTTCGACAACTTATGGAGTTCTTTCACATAACTTTTATTTTAATAATTGTCCTGATGCGTTTCGTAAAAGAATGTTGCCGCACGAGATTCTTATTATTCAACAATTTGGTAACTTCTGAAAACTTTTTTGTCTTTTCTAACTTTAAGGATTCACTCATCATTTATGGGGTGAATAATTTCACTAAACTATAAAGTGAAAGGAAAAAAATACATCAATGGCTGCTTAGTTCAGTTGAACAGAAATTTGATTTACAAATATAATGTTTTGTTTTAAAATCGAAACCCCGGAATTGCATACTAATCCCTTGAAAGTGAATTGGTACCACATATTTTGCATTGGGTTTTTCAAACTACAGTAAATTCTTTATATAAGAAGTGGTTTTGAAAATTAAATTCGCCCCTTATTTAAGACAATTGTCTTAAAGATAAAATGAAAAAAAGATGTTGTTTTTGTTATTTAAAATGGTTTTACGCCTGTAAAGGAGCCTAATACATATATGTAATGAACATTACAGGTAACATGTCTAAATCTCAACAAAATAAATTAGATAATTGAAAAATAATTCAAACATTTATTGGATGGAATGTATATTGAATATTTCATACCACAAAATAAAATAGACGGAACAACAACAAAATTCCTATTACGAATTTTTATTTAGTATTTATTTCAATTTAGACTCCAAATTTAAAATATCTTGCGTAAGTTCTGGTGCAATATGATATAAGCATTCTTTTAGAATCTTTAAATGTTCCTGAGCTTGTGTTTTTAATGAAGAAGCACTGCTTGATTTCATAGATATTGTCGTTTTTTATCTTCTTCATTCAACAATTCCTCGACTATGCTAGTAACTTTTTACGTTTGATTCGATATAAGGAGGCTTCGGATATATTGTATTTTGACATTAGTATTTCGAATGAGACTTTAGTGTTTATTTCATTTGAGATTGTAAATTTTTTTGCGATTGGAAAGCTATTTCTTTTTTTCATTTTCTTAAAGGTAAAATAGAAACTAAATTGTCAATATTTCACGTGTTAAATAAAAAGCAATTGAAAATGTCTAATATCGAAAAACTTAAAAACAAATAAATCAATTCATAACATGTAAATATACTACATTTAAAGAAAAATAAGTACAGAAGTATAAACTTAAATTGTAGATATTGTTTTTTGTAATTGCATTTACTTTGTCGTGGTTACCAAAACGTGATATTTAAGGATGCTTATTATTTAAATAAATATTTTAACTCCTTATATAAAATTGTCTTATATAATTTACTGTATATCTGAGAAAACTAACCTTTAATTTTTAAATTTAATGAATTATATTGACAAATGATTAATAAGCTTTATTATGAGAATCTTACTTTCTGTATAATAAGCATTTTATCTAGGCTGATAAGTGAATCTAAATTATTGAAGTGCGAAATATGTATCACGATTTGTGTGCAATATTCATATTCTTGGGGAATTTAGTGGGTTAGAGAATGGTGGGAAAAGGAAGGTAAAGACTTGGTGTTTTATAACTTTATAACTTTTTATAACCTCTTTATAACTTTGCCTCCATTTACAGATTGCGTTAGTTTTCTGGCCTTCGCTGAACACGGGAAACTATTGGCTTTTTTCAATTTTGACTTTGTTTTGTCAGTAGATATATTTTCGGACAATTTCATTTGCTTTGCTAATGTGTAGAAGGTTCATGAAGTTGTGGTTAATCAAGGATAGGCAAAATATATTAATCAAATCCACCAATAACAAATTTTACCTGTTTGAGGGTTTTTTTCTCTGTGATCCATTAACAGGGGTTACGGACACAGTCAAGGCAGATGAAGTTTTTGTCCACATCATGATAACCGCAGTTTTCGGGATGTCATCTGGATATATTGGAATCTGGTGATAAGCTTTCTTTAAATCAAGTTTTGTGAACAACTTGCTGCCTACAATTCCATCAAGGATGTCGTTGATTCTTGGTAAGGGATATTTATCGGGTCGTGTGATATCATTAAGTAGTCTATAATCTCCACATGTCCGCCAAGATACATCTGACTTTTTTACTACCACTTGTGGTGAAGCACATTCACTTTTGCTTGGTCGTATTATACCATCTTTAAGCAGATCTTCGAATTCCTCTTTATTAGCATTATATTTATCTCCAAATAAACGTCTTGGCTTTTGAGATACGGGAATACCATCCGTATGTATGCGCAGCTGTGTGAAGGGAACTGAGTTAAGGGTTTGATTAATTGTGTTGAGGGCTTGATCTAAGATAATGTTATCTTCTAATCTGAATATTTTTTTCAGGTTGCAATTGACGTTAATTTTTTTTTCTTGAGAGGAAGTCAGCTCCCAATATTGGTTTGGTGACAGCAGCTACCGCAAAACACCAATAGATAGTAGATAAATATTTAAAATTTTTAATATCTAATTAATATAAATACGTATTTTTTGATTTCTATTTATTTTGATTCTAAAAATATAACCCTAACCCTAAGAAAATTTCCGCAGAAAAATATTTGCAATTATGATTTTAAACTTTTCTTTTTTAATCTAATTTAATTATTTCATTGGTTATTCCATCTTATATGTTTTTCGCTATCGTTTTGTCCCCATGATATTTTGTCCTAGCACTATACAATGCAATGAAAATGAAACATCGTTCACGGTTGACAAGTGACAATTTGACTACATGCTTGCGTATGGCGTTAACATCATAAGAAACACAATATGAAAAATTGGTGCAAGTATGCTATGCAAAGGTTCTTTGTGTTGGGCTAAGAATCAATCAAACCTCTGAACCTGTTGCTGTAGTTGCTGCTGTTGATGGGTGATTTGCTGGCGAAGCATGCAGTGGTGGTTCCAGGCCTCCCTGTAACCGGGATTCGATCTCAGGAACGGCTGCTGTGGTGACGGTCGATATTGTTGCATCATGGGGTGAACTTGCTGTTGGTAATATTGCTGCTGGTGCTGATATACCGCTTGGGGAAACCTCTGAACCTGTTGCTGTTGATAGGTTGTTGATAGGTAATTTGCTGGCAAATCATGCTGTGGTAATTCCAGGCCTGATCCCACTGTCCTCCTTGCTCTCACTGTCCTCACTACTCTTACTGCTTCCACTGCTGCCACCGTATTATCGCCATTAGAACTGTTATAATCATGTCCAATAATAATTTCCAATTTTATTACTTCTTTTTCAATATCTAAAATTGAAATATAAATAAATATATCTTATGTTATATAATAAATAATAAATAAAATATTAATAAAAATTTAAAATTAAAAATAATATTAGGTAAACAAAATTTAGATTAAATTAACTTAAAAAATTTCAATATTAACCAAATCGAATAGAATTTAGATAAATTCAAAATAAATTTTAATAATAATTATGATAGATTAAAAGACAAAATCCATTATTTGTTTAAACTTGCAAAAGATGTCCCTTTTTATGAAAATCATGCTGTGAACGTGTAACTGAGGCGACCTACACAGCACGTAAAAAGCATTGAAAAACATTAAGTAAAATAAAAATAAAGATAAAACCAAAATAGTAAAATGACGAACCGCAAGCAATTGCACAGAACTCATTTTAAAAGCATACAATTAACCTAAATCGCTGAGAAGACAAAAAATATTCATAGAATGAGAGTATTATGTAAAGACGATCCTTATATCTATCTACCTCATTGTCTGGTTCACCTTTGCCCAATCTGCGAACTCCTCAGTCGCCTAAAAAGATATCTAAGAAGAAGCGACATGCTAAACACAGTTCCCGACAACATAAAAAAAGGCGACATTACGATACTGAGCATAATAGTGTATCAATTGTCGAAACTCCTCCTGTCGTGGTTCCAAATCATGAAGTTGAAAATCATTCTAAGGAACGAAGTCGAAGATATAACTCCTTCAAATTTCAATTATCTGTCTCAAAGTATCGTGGACTGGAATCGGAGTTGCAGATGCTCATGCAAGACAAATCTTTCACGCGATTCGTTGTCGGTCAGGAGGAGACAGGTGATTCTGGATATAACCATCTCCAAATCTATTGGGAGGTATTATTAATTATATTCATATTAAGATTTATTAATACGAATATTTTTGGTAATTCAGATTTTCAGCAACATGTCTATATATGCCTTTAGGGCAAAGACATCTATTCCATATGTCCGAGGTGTCACAGGAGTTGAGAGAAAGCAGGCAATTGAATATGCCACTAAACCAGATTCCCGAGTCCCAGGAGGAATCTCAATAAACATTGGAACACCAAGTAAATATAATAATTGCAGTAATCAGGACTACTTTAAACAAGCACTCGAAAGTTCGTCAATGCAGGAAGGTTTAAACATATTAATGAAATATGAGGCGTTTCACTTTACAACAAAACGTAAAACTATTATCGAAACTTTCGTCAACAAATTTGGAATGTCTACAAAACCTAATTTTTGTGATAATTTTCTCATCGACAAGATATTTCTTTATGATTGGAAATCGCATATTTTCGTTGGAGACAGTGGGATTGGTAAAACGAACTTCGCACTTAGCCACTTTAAAAATCCTGTTCATTGCAAACATTTACAGATGCTAAATAGAATAACTGACGATGTACAAAATTGTGATGGTGTCGTATTCGACGACCTATATTTTAATAAAACTCGTATTGAAGAATTTTTGTCTTTAGTTGATTGCGCATACGAGAATGTGATTAATATTAAATATAGTGTTGCAGTAGTTCCTAAAGGATTACCACGTATTTTTTGCATCAATGACTTAGAGTTATTTTATCCGGAATGTGTTACACCACAAATTAAAGAAGCCATTAGTCGTCGTGTTAAAATACACCATTTTCGAGGACGTATTTTCCAAGAATATAAATCAGAAACTGTAAATATATTATAATGATTATTAATATTATTATTTCCATTTAGACGATGATCCATCCGTATCTGAGCCAGAAACCAGTAATCGACAATCAAAATGCCAATTCATGAGTCTTCAATGTAATTCCTGTAATAATATAGTTAGAATTTACTTAGGAACTTGTCGTAAAATTTTTTAGTATTTAATAAAAGTCTTTGTTAAAAAAATCTTTTTATTTTATCAAAAATATCGTATTTCACATCATTAAGAACAGTAATATCTTCAAAAACATTTATATTATTTTGAAATTCATATGGTTTAGTTACAACAATGTAAAGGGATCTATTTTTTAATGCCTGTTCATGCTCAGATGCATACTTCCATATAGGGTGATTATTTGAAATAATACATGGACAATTTGTTAATTCAATCTTTGAATCTCCTTTTCTAGAAACTCGCAAGAATATATTTCCTTCACATAATAATTTCAATAGATTAACATTTTTAAAGTCACAGTAAATTCTAAAATAATAGTTTTTGTTTTTCCGGCTTGAGAAGACAATATTGTGTATATCCCCAGTAGGCGACGAATATACTCTTCATTTTCCGGAGGAATAATCCTACGATTGTCAGAAATAAGTTTATCAATTTGTCGAGAGTGATCATTGTTAAAATAGAAATCGTTGTTAATAATAAAACTCTCCATAAAAGTTGATAGTTCATTATAGACTAATAACTTATTCATTTGTGATAAAATTGTGTGTGTAAATATCGATTAGTGTTTTGATGACTCATTCTCAAAATATTATAGTAAAGGAAAGGCATTATGAGACTATGGTCTACTTGGATAAAGGCATCTGCCTTTACTTTACTATATATGTTCCATAAGTTCCCACGCAGTCATTGTTTCAGCGGTGTGCTCTTTTTTATGAACTTGGAAAAAGGGGGGTAAGGGGGGGCCCCTACATCTATAAATCCACCTTAAACTTTCCTTTGCGATAACTAATCAGTATTTATTCCAAATGGGCTTCTGTGACTTGGATTTGGAACAGCCGTTTATTTTAAAATATGGAATGTTAACTATTAATAAATATAATAATATTAGCTGGATAGTATTAAAATATAGTAACCGCCTCGAACCCTTAATTAAAGATCATTTAGATGAATATTTAATAACTTTTGCTATTTATTTCCAAAAAAATATAACACTTGTATTTTATCGACTTTTGTATTTGTAAACTCCTAGGCTAATAAGCAACATTATTCATGTTGGCTACCACAGAGTTTCTATTAAAGATCAGTAACACTACGCCTTGCACACAGCGCATTAACCCATCCAGACCTGAATTATTGTTAATGGAGAAAAGAAACTTTTTAAGCAATTATTGACCGAAATGGTAAGCTTAAAACACATGTATGATAAAAATAATATATTTATTAAATTTTCCACATTTTCCGGCTTGTCCACAATTATGCACATTACGTCTCAAGCGATATCAATTAAGTGGTTATTGCGAAAAATGCTATGTTATTTTTTTCTGTGGTAGCTTACAAAATAGTTTCTTTCTTTTTCTAAACATAAATGTACATTGCATTTATCGCAATAAAATTGAGTTTTTTGGTGACATCCTGTATTTTTGCAACGTTTCCCTTCTTTGTTTTGATCCAAAAAAGGCATATGATCCACCCTATCATGTTGTACTTCGGGTATAGGTTTTACTTCTTCATTATGCTTTTAAACTTTTCTTTTGTCTCATCTGTAAAACTATTTTCACTGGGACGTGCAGGTTTTCTTTTTTGAATGGTTTTATTGGCTTTCACCAATGCCTTCCCAAGTCTCATTCGGAAATGTAACAAATCTAGCTGGTATTTTTTTGCAAGGTTCAATTTTGCACAATCTTTTCTGTATTCGAACCAGCTATTTACGACGGCTAAATCCACTGCATGAAAAAACATGCAAAGTGTCCACTTTTTTTGATCTTAGAAATATTCTATACAGTGCCATCATCTGGTCTAAGAGGTCCACGCCTCCCATATTCTCGTTGTAAAGCTTAACAATTTGAGGTCTGTCAATTTTTATGAATTTTTTTTGTGTTCTATCCCACCTTTGGGCTTCACCCACTGTTCCTTTTCCAACAAAATTGGAAGCAAGTGTAACTGACCTATTGTCCATACACTTCACTACAACCACATCCTCATCCAAACTAACCACTTCATCAGTGGAGCCTCTACCAATTCTTTTCAAACTCTTGTCAGATAATAAAGGTGGATTAGAAAACCTATTAATTCGTATTGTTCCCGCGGCAGAAATGTTCTTCTGTTTCAACACTTGTAATAGTTGATAATTCGAAAAATAATTATAAAAATATAATTTATGGCCTCTTGTCGGAATGGTTTCTGATAAATGCAAGATAACTGTTGCAGCTGATCCATACTTTTTAACACTATCCTCGTTTAATTCTGTAGTGGATCCTTGATAAATTACAAAATCGTACATCTGCTCAATAGATCCACACAAGATAAATATTTTAACTCCCACGGAATTGGTTTACCTTTGATATGTTGTTTTATATTTAAATGTCCACGAAATGGGACCATTTGTTCGTCTATTGATAAGTTTTCTTCACGATCCAACTCTAAGTATCTTCGTCGAATAGAATCAAATATTGGACGAATTTTGAATAATCTATCAGTTAAATCCGTTCGTATTTCCAAATTATTAACTATCCTCAACTGAAAAAATCTGGACCTTGTCATATTCTCTGTAAATATGGAAATACCCAAAGACCTATCCCAAAATAATCGAATTCTACGAAATTGTAGAGTTCCAATTATAATATGTAATCTAAATAATGTCTTCATTTCAGATATATTGGTTTATTTGAAATTACCATTATTTTGTAGACCATACATGTTAATATATTTTGTCGGATCTTCAAATATCTCATCGGGTTGAAAGTAATCTAGAGGATTCTTCAATGGACCGACAAAATCTTTATCCATTTTTTTCAAAGGATTTCATTGTAGTCTCAAAATATTTTCTTCTCCATTTTATATTCTCTTTGTCAGTAACACCGAAAGAAATATCTTCAACACTTGGTTCTTCATTTATTAGTGTACATGGACCTACTGATTGAGCTCCAATCGTAACAGAATGTCTTTGGTACCCTGACATTTCTTTATAATTATCCTCTTCATCTTCATCGCTCAAATCAACATCAGAATCTCGTTTCAACATTGCAAAAATTTTGTCAGCATCTTCCTTGTTGGTTGGGTCATACATTTTGCTGAAAAAGGATATTTTAATTGAACACTAACCACATAAAAGTTTATAGATTTTATGTATTATAAACGATATACATTAGTTTGACATATTTACAGCTAATTGAATCATAATTATTATTTTAAATCATTAATAAATAATATAAAAAGTGTCAAGAAATGTACTTACGTCTTCTTCACAAACTGTCACAGTGAAAATGATCTCTAATTTTATTGTTGCCAAAAATTTCTCATAGATGGCACTAGTGGTATGATTTTAAAACAATCAAAATAGTTTGGTCAGTGCGTGGAGAGATGGCGATGATATTAAATAAGGAATCTATAAGGTTTTAAATGTTATGTGCATAATTCTGCACACGGGGTCTGAAGGGGTTAAACCATTACTCATGGTTGCATATCATTTTACTATCTTGTGTACAGGGGTGGCTGCTGGCCGGTAAAGGCAGTTTCAGGGCTAGCAGGGATCTAGTTGATAAAAATAATATAACAATAAGCGAGGTATAGTGATTTTCCAGGGTTGTTTTCTTTGAAAAGAAATTAAATATTTAATATATAATTAATGTTTGTTTTAATATTGAATTTAGTTTGTGTAGTGTTTTTAACTATAGTTGAGTTTTTAATTCTTTTAAATTAAATCTAAGATTTCTACAACATTTTATTAACAACTGTATTAACTGTTACAATGATCTACCAGATATTTTATCTACTTCTATTAGAAATTTTGCAATAGTGCGCCGTTGCAACATTTACAAATAAGCAATGATAATATAATTCTATTAATTATCCGTTTAAGCTTAATGTCAATTGTTATTTTATTATTATTGGTCTCATTGCGCGTCTGCTTCGTTATTAAAGAAACTTCGCCAGACAAAAAAGCTCGTGATGGAAATAAAGTTGCGCACGAAAACGAATTGCCTGATGTTAAAAATGGAATGGAAATTTAATATAATGAACCAAACAAAGTTTTGGACAATAGTGAAAACACTTGTAGATATTTTAATCAAAGAAATACTCTGAATACTCCAATATTAATTCAATCCGATCCCATTAATAATTATTCAAGTAATGAAAATATAACTCGTCTATCTTGGACTAATTCCCACGAACAGTTTTATTTAATTAAAGTGATCAATTCAGTAATTTAAGTAACCAAATCTGTAATTTAAGTGATTGCATATTGTTATTAAAGCGAACAAAAATTTAAGCGATCATTTATGTAATTTAAGTGACCGAAGTGCATCGGTATATATACCCTAATTTTTCTGTACGAGTATGTGTGCGTGCATTGGTTCAGTAAAACAAAGTTCAAGTTATTTAAATTCTAGTAAATTTTAAATTTAAATTTTTATCAATTTTAATGGCGATTTTTTCGAAATTAGTATTAATTTTATTTTCTATTTTGTTGGGTTTTTAACGTAAGTCGGTACTACGGTCTGACTCCTTTGTGTTCTTTTCCAAATAAATAAATAAAATAACCCAACACAAAATCTTTATTAACACTGATGCAGTTACACTTTTACACTTTTATTAGTTTACTCACACTTGACACGATCCGGTTTGTCTGCACTTTTCAAATTGCCCACAAATCTCAACTTTACTATTTTCTTTTTCGCTCTCGTTACTTCGACTTTATTTTCTTCGACCAACTGGCAGTTTTGTTCTCTTGCCAGTTGCTTTTATACCCACTTGGTAATTGACTTTATTTTTGCCAATTATTTTTTGGTCTTACTTCCCCCCGGGCTTCTTCTTGGAGGTCTAATTCAATTTAAGGGAATTGGCTCATTTTCGTTGACGGCTCTTTTATCCGGCTAAATTAATTGCATTCCCAAAATTGGATTTCTCCGGCTAAATTAATTGCCTTCCCAAAATTGGATTTCTCAATTCGCTCGGGTTTTCCATTAGCTCGGGTTCTCCATTAGCTCGGGTTTCCCATTAGCTCGGGTTCTCCATTAGTTAATTAATTTTTAATTAATTTTTTGTTTTTTGTCATTTATTCCTTTTAGGGACCCCCCATTGATTTTATTTCATTATAGCTGAACTCGTCTCATTATTTAGCATCCGCCCATACCAGTTTCCCCCAGAAAATATTCATTTTTTAAAATTTTTGATTTTTAATTAATATTTTGTACTTTAAATTTTTATTTTGAATTTGGTGTTTTTGTCAATTTTCACCTCATTTTTGTGCCTCTCTTGTTGAACCCCAACATATCTCCCCCTTTAATTTAGATTCGACCTCGAATCTGCATGTATATAATAAGTCTAATTTACCATACAGTAATAACAATAATAATAATAATAATAATAATAATAATAATAATAATAAGAAGAAGAAGAAGAAGAAGAAGAAGAAGAAGAAGAATGGATTGCTATCTACCTATATTATACCTATTTTAAATCTGAGATATTTTATTTTGAAACTTCCTTATTCGACTCCCCCATCATCCTCACACTACTTGGACACATTAATATAAATAACAATGTTAATACTAATAACAATAATAATGATTCATAAAAATGACGATAATAATACTACCGATAATAACAATAATAACAATAATAACAATAATAATAATAATAATAATAATAATAATAATAATAATAATAATAATAATAATAACTGAACGATGTCTCTGAGAGACTCGAACTTAATTTACTTTATCGACGAGAGCAACCTTACCAAATGATATATATTAATTTCATTTACAAATGAAATATAGTTTTTTTTTGAAGTAATTGACTTCGACTTTCGCCAAAGTAATTCAATTTATTACTTATTATTTAATTTATTTTCAATTCTCAGAGACTCATTTTATAAGGATTTCTAATTTCGTTCAACAAATTACTTTTGGCTCAGAAAGAAAATCATATTAACTATCTCTACTTTTTGTCACAGAAACCCATTACTAATTATAATTGAATCAATAAATTGGATTATATTATACAAAAATTTATTTCGATTTTAACTGTCGAGTTATTGGACGAAGGATAGAGATGAAAATAGTCCAATCAAAAACCACCACACTTACTACTCAAAAGAAAATCGGGAGAGCCAACAACACACCCAATCAAAAATCACTACATCTATTATTTAAGGTAATTTACTACTTATTTCATTTTACAATTCTAAAATAGATTTATCATCATTTAATAATTGAAGTTCTTGTCTGGATTATATATTTAAATTAAATATTATTAATTTCATATTATATTTTAGAAAGGAATAAAAATCAGTTTATTCGCCAAACAGATTCAATTAAAATTTGTCTAATGATAAATTATTGAGTTGGGAATCAGTGAAATTTATTATTTCATTCTTTATGAAAGAAGGAATTTGTTTAAATCATTCAATTAATAATAGCAACAGAAAAGATATTGATTTTGGATCGATTCAAATCTCTGAGAATCTCATATAGAATATATATAGTAATTTATTATATTTTGATTATATTCTCTCAACGAAAGGTTTAATGGATTTTGAAAAGGAAACACCCTACTTATGAAATCACCACAAATGTACTAACAACGCCAGGTTAATAAGTTGGAATACGAATAGATATATAACGTATATTACCAAATAGTATCACTACACCTAATAGTATCATTAATACTACACCATAACTAAATTCATTTATATTTAGTGATACTATTTAAATAATATCACCATATTAAAACATTGAAATAATCTGTCAACATCAAATTGTTTTATTAATATCTAAACGTATTTTCTTTTGTTGTAAACAGTCATTAAATTAAGATTATATTCCAATCAATATAATACTGGAGATATATAAAAAACATTCCGTACAAAAAATGGGCAAACGAACTTTTACTATTGCTTTCAAAAAAGAAGTCATTCAATATATGTCAAAAGGAAAAACATGTTATGCGGCAAAACAGTATTTTGAGAAGATGAACGGGGAATTTTACGACCAATCTATGTTTCAGCAATGGTATAGACAGCGAGATAAGATAAATATAGGTATAGATATAGGCATTTTTCGATCATTAAAAGACATAATATTCAGACGTATAAATGAATGGAAGAATTCAGAGTCTGTTGAGTATACAAGAAATGGGAATCCAAAACCACCAACATTTTCATTGGTCAATTCGTGGGTTAGGGAATCTTGGGATGATATGAAAATCGAAACTCTTAAAAATTCAATAACAGCAGCAGGTTTTAGCGAAAATTATGAGGATTGGCATATTGCCAAACACGATGTATATGGAGTGGAGTTCTGTAAGGCGTGGATTTCTTCAAACACCGAATCCCGATTAAATAACGAGTCTATACTTGATGAAAATGATTATTATGAGGACGTTGAGTATTTGGATGATGATGATGAATAAATTTTTGATAATTATCTAAACTTATTTTTTATTAAAATGACCAAAGCACTGAATAATATCACTATACTAACTCTAATATCTAATATATTTTTTTTTATGATATTATTTTTATAGTATCACTGATACTATTCGGTGATATCCGTTATTTAAAATGAATAAATATTATATGTAAACAATGAATTTACGGCGAATTTATAAATAATAATAATAATAATACTTAAGAAATATATGTGGACGCAGACGATAGAGACTCGAGTACCTATAGAGTCGTAACTACGTTATGAAATCATAACTACCAGAATTGGACTGCCTCGATTGACTTCACTCGTAAAATTAATGTCATTTTTGCGGTACCTAGACACGATACATACATTATAAGAACTTTTATTTCTTCCAATTTCACCACTGATTATTTTATCCATTGAATTTATAATATATAAAATTTATTGATTGATTTCGAAACGGTAGCAATTATTGCGTTCAAAAGCTTTTTCACTTCAATCAATATTTATGGGTTAGGGTTAGGTTTATCAGGTACTGTGATAGACAAGACACTGATTTGATTAATTTAGTTATTACATTAATGACTTTACCATTTATTCCAGAAAAGAATGTATAGTAGTTTATACTCCGTCTGAACTGAATGATTTATTTGATTTCTATGGAAGAACTTATATAGCAGTGTTTCCCAACGTGGGGCCCACGTCCCACTTGGGGGCAATTTCGATTTCCAGGGGAGCAATTTCAATTTTAGGGAATATATGTTAATTTTAGGTTTGAGTTACGTTTTCTTTATTTTCTTCAGTAAAATTCGAGAATAGTCTACGAAATTTTAATATCCAATTCTTATTTAGTTTTATGTCTTTTTATTATAGATCGAAAAAATATTCTTTTCATTATATTTAGTGTAATTAATGATTTACTTATCAAGAAGAGAAATCGTTTAGATATCATCGAAAGAGGAGATCTAAGGCTTAAACTTACCAACTTCGAACCTAATATTAAATCACTCTGCAGTAACCATCAGAGTCAATTGTCTCATTGAATAAAAAAATTAATCTTTATCTATTAATTACGTATATCAATAAAAATAGTTGGAAATTTTTTAAAAACTGTAAAATGTTTTGCATAGGGGGGACAAAAGAAAAAAAAATTCAGCTAGGGGGGACATGAGCTAAAAAAGGTTGGGAAACACTGTTATATAGGATTAATTATTCACTGTTTCTTCACTTCTTTCACTATATTTTTATCTTTGGCCAAAATGACACTTTGCTTGAGCTGAGCTTCTTCTATTGGAAACTGTCGCCTCACCAAACCGTCCTGTGAAAAGAGCCAAGACCAATCTAAACTTATTTTATTTCGAAAGATTGATGTTTCGTTTCTAAAGCTTGGCGACACATAAATAATTAATTAGTTTGTATTCCTTTAATTGCTTTGTCGGGGTTCCCTTAATCAATTTTATATTACCATATTCGTGTTCGCCTCATCATTTCCCGCCTACTCATGTACGTTTATATTTTTCAATTTTAATTTTTCCACTACAATTATCATTTTTTCAATTTTGTTACAATGAGATTTTATTATTATTATTATTATTATTATTATTATTATTATTATTATTATTATTATTATGAGGAAAGAAAAAAGGATTTGTCTTAAAAAATTTTTTGAAATTTATATAATAAATTATAATTAAATCAATTTAAATAAATATAAAGTTTAGAAGGTTTTAGGAGTAAAAATAAAAATATTAAATATTAATTTTAAAATTATTTTTAGAGTTATTGTTTTTCAAAGAGAAAACCTTTGAAAACTTCCAGTAATTTTAAATTTTTATTTAAAATTATTTAATCAAATTTTAAATGATGAGAAGGCAGAAAATGAATATAAATAGGAAACCCAGCAAGCATTTGAACATTCTAGCAACATTCTGACAAATTGAAAAGGATTAACTTATAATCTAAAATTGTTTTACTTAATAAATAAAAAGACCAAAGACTTATCCTGTCATTTACATTTTTCATATTACTCTTATTATTACTATTTTTATTTTCATTAATTGACTCTAAATATCTTTTATCGCTTGCACAGGCGTATAGGATGTATAGAATGAATGGAGCTATAAAGGAACTGAAACATTTTCTGTGGTGGACTTGGTGATTTATGAATACTTGAAATGAATTTCGATGCCTTATAAGATCATTGGGTTGAATGCAACGACTTGTAAAAACATTTTCAGCCTTATATAAATCGGTATAATTTGAAGTCATATGCTCAAAGTAGACGTTGTGCTGATTCCAAGCTCCTCCATGGTTTTCGGTCCAATAACGATGGTCGAATGTATATATCTCCGAAAAACTGATTCAATATGCTTAGCATTAAACTTCAAGGGATATCTAATTATCGGCAGATACGAAGAGAGAAAATCCTCCAAATATTGGCACAAGCACTGATACTTTTTTATGTGCCTCGGACGTAGGCATGGAATGAGATTGTGGGAAAGGAGGCATGATAAATATGAATTGGCGAGCAGTAAGCACAGTTGGTCACCTATTGGATACTGAATTTTATATAAAACCTTGTTGAACAGAAAATTCTCCTACCGTCATTAATGACTCATCCAATTTCTCTTTTTTCTTCATGAACAGAATGAAAGAACTCAGTTTCTGCGTTTCTATTTCTTTTAGCGTCTTGACAATATGACGAATGGTTTCCTGAAAACATAAATAGTTTTTACAAAATCCTTTAATCACTTTTAATTCACAAGTTGAGAATGCCTACAATAATTTATGATCTGCAATGCCTAATAGAGGAGTTAGCTCTAAAGAAACCTAAAGGAAAAACTTCGTTGAATTTTGTCTTGCTTACTTCTTCTCTAGGTCCAGATAAAATTTTATAATAATAATTAATTTCGTCAATAAATTTTATTCTAGATTTATTGTTTAAATGTTTGTGGAAAAGTTGAGAAGGAATTGAGAAGGAATTTTGGATCAAGTAAAAAAAAGCCCTGGGGCTTTTTTTACCTTTGGTTTAATTTAATTTAATTTAATAATTTAATAATTAAATAATTAAAAATAAATATAGAAATATATTAAATTAAACATTAAACTAAAACTTAAGATGTTATTGAATTGTTTTAATAATTAAAAAATTGTTAAATTGATTATGAAATGGAATAATAAGAAAAATCATTGCTAAGAATAATTATACTTTAAATCTTAAATTTTATTTTCTATAATTATCGCAGTTTAAAGTTTTTTTCCTGTATTAAACTGTATTTTAATCTAATAAATATTTTATTTGTTTTAATCTATGGCTTTTTTTCATCTGGAACTGATTCACAAAATGATAAAAATAATTATACACATTTCCGATAATACGTTTTATTCAGTAAAAAGATAAATTCCTATTTATAATATAACTTTATCTTTAGTTAGTAACGAAATTCCTTTAGCTCTTTCGAATAAAAATTTCCTAGCCCCATCAAATTTACTCCAACCCCCAGTGAGTGGTATACCTTTATATTGTAGAACCTTTCCTTTTGAAAGCCAGCGAACGTCTGTGTGAAACAACAAGTTCTTATAGTTAGAATCCATTGCGTCGCAGAGTGTAGAAATTTTATTTATTCATAAAAATCCGACCGGCATGAAATAAACATAACCATTTACCTAACCCTCTAAACCCTAGGATACTATACCTAATCTCTCCGATAACACTTTCATGATATTTAAACATAAAACTAATTCAGATGTTTCACAAAATTTTTGAAAATTATTTTTAAAGCTAAAAAATTCTGCTAAAAATATGAAAAAAATTAAAAAATAAATTAAAAAAATAAATGTGTGACGTCTCAAATGGCCTAAAACCCTCCCCTTGTCACAAGCCACCACATTTTCTTACACCTTCTGGAGCGTGACGTACTCTATGGACGGCCCAAAAGAGCATATCATATTATTTACTTGTTTAATAATAATAATAATAATAATAATAATAATAATAATAATAATAATAATAATAACATAAGAACTTTTTTTTCCAATTTCACGACTGATTATTTTTTCCATTGAATTTATTAAAAAGAGAGCTTGAAGACTATAAATCAATAATATATCGATTTTTTTGATACTCACGAATTTTCGGCACTGCCTTTTTCAAGTGAATTTCACTTGAAAAAGGCAGTACCGAAAACTCGTGAGTGTCAGAAAACATCGATATATTATTGATTTATAGTCTTCATACTCTCTTAATAAATAATAATAATACAGTTGTCCTGTATTATGGGATATAATTCCAATACAAAAATTCCATAGAAAAGATTGGTATGCTAAGCGGGGGGTGGTGCCATGGAATAATAAGCAAAAATGAATTTATTCCGGGATAAATTGTCTATAAATATCTCAAATTGTAATTATAAATATTACAGCATGTCAGAAAATACGAACTTTTAGAGAGAATTTTTGGAAGATATTTTCATTCTACCAAACGCTGTGCATTGCAATATGTCCTATATGAAATTTGTTGTCAACACTTTTTGCATTTAGCAGCTCGGATTTCTTGATTATAATACAATTTTGTTCGAGATTTCTTTATCCCATGCCGCCCTTTTGCTGGGTGTGCTAATGGGATTTTCCCCACGCTCTGATGGAATTCCATTTGTCATTTTAATGCTTGTTCCATTTGTATGACTTTATTTTCAATTTTTTATGAGCGCAATACTAAATTTAGGGAATATTATTGATATAAATTATACAATAATGAGAGACTTGTCAAGCGCCAAATAGTACAGTACATAGTAAAGGTACACTAGATAAATTACAAAGCGTAAATGAATTCGGCTTTAAGGTGACAATTATTAGTTTCTTAGAATGTTGAGAATGAAATAGGCAGTTCAATTCGTCTCTTTGGGAACATTTCAAGGAACTTGGAAATGCAAGAAATGGACAGGTATTATATTTATTAAATCCTTTTTGAGGCAAAGTATTCGTTAGTAAAAGCATTTTTTATCGAAACCCTTTCCGAGTTTAAAAAAGGAATCTTTTCTAATCCAGATTCCTCTCTTGTTGACTCCTTGATATTTATAATACGTCCTTGAAGTTGAACTTGTGCAACGTGCTTTAGAATTTGTACTAATAATGAGCATCAGCCCAAGGATTTGGCTTACTTATGGATCTTTTTTTAAAGATAATCGCAAATCACTTCAAGACTGCTAAGAGAAAGCATATGAAAATGCTTCAACCAAGTCTAGATAATATTTCAAAATGTAAGCAAGAGTAAAAGACAAATATTAATTTTTCGCTTTCACAGAGCCGTAGCTAGGGGTGACGAATGGGGCGACCACCCCGGGCGCTGAGTCGAAGGGCGCCAAAACTGTGAAATGATCATTTAAATTTTTAAAAAAAAAATTTTTTTAATATAAGTTTGATTAAGCATTGTATAGCTTTGCATCTTAATTTGACTTCTTCAAAACCAATTCTATTCCTGTAAGTACATAATTAATGCAAGTGGTGGATTCTTTTGGCACCAGGGGCGCCAAATTTCAATCTCGCCCGGTCCCCCTTTTCCATAGCTAGGCTCTGCGCTTTCATTCCATGCGAAGAGCAATAACTAGAAATACACCTAACAGCTAGATAAAAAAATTTATTGTTTTAATGGAAATATAAAGTAACGACTCTAAGAAAAGCATAAAAAACAAAGGCCCAATATAGTTGTGAATATTGTTATATGGTTAACCAGTTATAATCAATTATAATCAGTTATAATCCGTTATAATCAATTATAATTAGTTATAATCTGGTTCTGATGAATTACTTTTTATCGGTAAACAATCTTTTTTTTATAAAAATTTGGTCTGGAATGAAATTTGTGGATTTTATTAGTTAGCATGGATAAAAAACATCTAGTCAAGAATATGTTGATTGAAAAGACTTTAATCAAAAATGCTCTCCTGATAATTATTCCTGACACATCCATCCAACTTGTATAATCTTGCATTAAGAAATGCAGCATCCGTAAAGTTTTTTTGTATCTTCGCTACTAAATCGAATTTTTTTCATTCATAATATTAGGATTCTCATCCGTTACAACATTAATATCTGTTTGCAAATCACTAAATAATTCAATAAATTTTATTCAATAATATTACACTCAAAAACTTGTCTTTCTTATTTTTGTTATTTAAACAAATTCCAATTTTCCTTTTAAAATATTTTTCGATAAAAATATTTCTTAAGAATGCTAAATTCAGTCTTCTTTTTAAAATATTTTTTTCAATAAAAATATTTTTTTAATTTAACAAAATTTCTAATTAATTCTTTAAGAATCTATCAACTTCCTCATACATAATAAGACGAATTCTTCAACAATTGAATATATATTATTCAATGAGATAGGAATGATGCGATTGCTTGCTATGAATATGATTGGACAATAAAGTAGCCAATAATATTTGAGAATTAAATCTTATTAATTCTAGTTCACAAGCATTTTAAAAATAAAAATAAAATGTTATATTGTTGATTTTTACATAAAATTGAGAAATTTAATCTTTTGACATGGAATTTCTAATTGTTATGAAATGTAAAATTATTTATATTGGGCTATTTCATTTTAGGCGCCCGCTTAATGGGGAATGAGCAATAATAAAAATATTACAATGTAAGCACTTAGATTCTAGATTTCATGTTTGACTAATAAATTGAATAAATTATTTCTTCATTGATAATTACAAAAATAAAAAATTCAAAAAACTTTCAATAAACAAAATATTATCGGCTAAAAGAATTATAAAATAAAAAAATTAAAAAAATAATTTCATGAAATTAACAACAGCATTGCAAAATCATAAATCCAGACAAAAGCAAAACAAACTTACCGAACATTGAGACAAGGAATAATGGACGAGATAAATCTAAAATTTTGATAAGGAAATTATTTATTTGACAAACGATTAATTGTTCACATATTTTTCCGCGGAAAATTTTATTATTTACAGATTTTTCAAATAATTATTGTCGTTGATAATTTTTAGAAATTTTTCCGATTTCTTCATCTGGTGGGAGATTTATTTGTGATTCGTTAATTAATAGGTTTGTGTGTGTTAATTAATTATATTTATTTAATTAATTGATTTATATGATTCTGTAAGTAACAATTTCATATACAATGGATCAGTGATTCTCAACCACTTTTTGTTGCATCACACTTTTAACGATTTCAAAATTTTGGGGCACACAAAAGTTTCTATAATACACGTTGGTGTGTGCATCAGTGAATATGACTCACCATTTATGAGAAGTGAAGTTATTTACTTCATTTATTTAATTTTATAAGTGGTTTTTAAGTAAGTTTTTTAAATTTAAGTAACTTTTAAGGCTTGAATTTTGATTTTATATAATTATGAGACTATTCGTGCTCTTAAATATTACTTTTAGTACAATATTTTGATTATAAATTTTCAGGTTTTTTAGTGATTTTTAGGACATTTTATGAATTTATTTGGAATTATTACGATATATTATATATCTGAAATTGAGAATCACTGCAATAGATGTTTAATAATTAAAACGGATGAAATACAAGAATGCTTGAATCTAGTCTGTCATTAGAATTTGCATCAGATAAATCTATATCGAATCATGAATTAAGTATTTATAACGAGATTCTAAAAAAAGCATATAGATAGATATAGAAAATAGATATATAGACTAGTTGAATATATTTCCATTTTTATCTGTACTTTTAATGTTCGCACCATTTTTGCCGTACCTTTATTGGGGTAAACATCAAAATATTAACTTACAATATATCCTATCCTATTTCACATATCCACCATTTTGCTATTATTGAGATCCTAAACCATTGATCTGATCTGATAGAGTTGATATTATTATGATCTGATCATTTGCAATAATTAGACATGAAACTCGATCATTGGATGGGACTTGCGGAATGATAAATCATACTCTTGTGAAAATAAAATTCTCCGAGGAAAATTATGAATAAAATTTTAAATAAATATTTCCTACAAAAATTGAGAAAAAGCGTTTCCATGGGAATATTTCAAGAAATTTGATGTCAGTTTCTCTATCTAGCAAAATGGCTAATTTTCAGGCATTCCTTTGCTGAATTTGAGTCCTTTCTATTCATTACACCAATAGGAGATTTTATCATTTTATTGCTATAAGAGCTCCTTGTTGATGCATTATACATGTTTCTGGTTTCAGGGTACTTTTTGATACTTGATACAAGGTCTACTAGGTTGATGCTGTTGATATTATTTTCTTGGTCTATTTCTCTGATACTTGATTATCTTTACCCGGAGTGTCTTTAATATATTTCGTTTTCTACCTATTTGGAGTGACTACGAGTTGTCATATGTTGAGTTGTATGTGCTGACTTGTCTGGCTACCATGTAATTTAATATTATAATTAATATTATAATCTTAGGTCGGGTCAAGATATACCTGAATTGGGTTGAGAAAAGGTTTAATCAATAATAATAATTAAAATAATTCCGAAAAGGATACAACATGAAGATTAAGTTTCTGATTTCTTACTGACGTTGTTAAAATATTTTTGTTATCTTTAAAAAATTGAGCATTGAGCGAGGCAGTTCTACTGAATAAAGTTTGACTCCTCTGTGAATAGATTAATTAATTATTTAATTAAATTTTAAATTATCAAAATACTTTATCCTTCCGAAGATCCAATGATTTCCACCGGTAAATGATTGAGATCAGTAATAACAATGCTGGCAAAATGAATACGCAAAGACGAATTGGAAGGGTGTCTGAATATTTGTTTAAATCATTAATATACAAAAGGAACAAAGGATCGTATATATGAAAACATAAACAAATGTTCAAAGTTATCAAAATATTTCAAAATATTTTCTTCACTCCCTCCTTTCTGTTGGATTTGATCATTTGGACAGTTCAACGAAAATAAATAAACCAATAGGAGAAACATTTTGCTTTATTTTGTAATGAAATGAGTTGATTGAAAGAAAATTTTTTGTTTTACTTTTCCACACCTCCGAATGTATGTATACGCTTTTGATAATAAAAATTTTTAACATTTGAGTATTAATTTTCAAAAAGCTGTTTTGAATCCTTCAATTCGAGCAGCAGTTGAGTCTTTTAATTACACCGAACACCACTGAGATACATTTCCTATAGTGTTGGTTAGTGTGTACAGCAATTGGTGACTCACCAATTTTATGAATTTCATTTTTACACCAGTGTTACGCAAATGGTTTGCCGCGAAGAATTTGTCAAATATTTAAAATTGCTAACGTTTTTCGTAATTTGATTAAAATTTGTTGAAATTTTAAAATCAGTAAATATTGAATTTTAACGAACAATATTAAAACTTTATTCCACGAAAGATTAAATCGTAAGTAATTTGAAATATATACGCATTTAATATATTTATTTTAAAATATTTTGAAGCGTAAATAATGGACAAGCATGCTAATCGATCTCAGGATAGCGAGGAAAAGGAAACGGATGACAATCCAAGAAACGCGATCAATTAAAGATAGTGGATGCGCAAACGCGAGTCTGTTTGTCAAACATTGAGCCAAGATTGATGAAAATTTGTTCTCAAGAACTTGCTCGCAAATATCAATCAAATAAAATTTTTTGCTTCCTTTGAATAAACATATTTCACGAATTACTTATTTGACTTTTTTTTCGAAGTTCCAAAAATATTTAATACGACGTATGCCATGGGAAGTGCAATGGGGAAATGTGGGCCGCAAATTTTTTTTTTCAATTTTGTGTGCCGTGGAGCAAAACGTTTGCGTAACACTGATTTACACTTATTAGACATTTTACTAGAAATTATTTTTATGATTTGAATTGAATTATTAAAAATTATTGAAAATTCTTTTCTAATATTTTAATTTTTTTAAACATTGTTTGATAAAAATATTTTTTAATTTTTTATAAATTAAATATTTTAATTCAAAATATAATTTATAAAATCTGCATAAGATATGTTTTGAAAGATAATTAAGAAAAAAATATTTTAGAAATTTCATTTTCGAAAAAAATTAATTTTCTTATGAAGATAAAATTCGATTCCAAGCTCCAATCAATTATCAATTATTTTTTCCCTTCAATCTTACCTCTTTCATTAACACCCCTTTCAATTTCATTTGTTTTATATTCTTTCCCTTTATCAATAATTTATCATCCAATGAAATTAATTTAAAATATAAAAAATAAAATGATTTTAAATATGAAAAATTTAATAGAAATTCACTTATAAAACTCACAAATTTTAGAATCTGGTAGTTTAAGGATGACCACTAGAAATCCAATCAACCAAAATATTAAAATGGAAAAAATTAGTAAATTAGGCCAAGCTGAATCGTAATAAGTAAGACTGGCATCTGTCAACTGCAATGAATCTAATACATTTTCAAACATATCTTCTGATATCAACTCGTTAATGGCACTTTCTTGGAGGGGTCCTGAATGAGGGTATGATTCAATTTGAATGCAATACCTCGGCTTAAATATCCCATGGATTTGCACTTTGATTAGGTATATAACTTGGCCGTTAAATAATGCTAGAAATAAGTAGAAATTATTATCTTTATTATTATTATTATTATTATTATTATTATTATTATTTTTATTATATTATTATTATTATTATTATTATTATTATTATTATTATTATTATTATTATTATTATTATTATTATGATTATGATTATTATTATTATTATTATTATTATTATTATTATTATTATTATTATTATTATTATTATTATTATTATTATTATTATTATTATTATTATTATTATTATTATTATGATAAAGTACACGGAGTCAAAACAATTCCTTTTCTTTGTGATATTTTTGTTGAGCGTTCAATTCAGAGTTTGTAATATAAAAAATTTAGATCAAATATACATGGGGAGTGTTATTGTTGTTTATTGAATATTAAAGAGCACAAACAGTAGGGGATACTGACAG
>CAUHTR010007732.1:51505-116505 GCA_959609185.1 Schmidtea polychroa
ACAGATGCAACGATAGAATTGCCAAATTTCGTTGACAAAAAGAACATAGGGTGAGTAATTAAGATTAAAAACATTTAAAAAATTCAATTTTATTTTATTTCAACAGTCTTATGTCAATTGGGACCCGGAGAAAAATGGAGTTAGGGTGGCCAGTTGTTACTCTCAGATCGTATATTACAGATATTGCCTTGTTTGATTTCTATTTATTATGATCTGTGAACCATTAATATAACGGTTGATAAAGGAGATCTCGGATAACTATAGATACTTGTTTGTCCCTTGGTGACACTTTATCCCCCCCCCCCAGTACGAATAAATAAAAATATTTTTTTGTATTTATTGTGAAAAAATTTGCCGTTTATTTGCATAAAAAAATTTGTTTATTTGCATTTTAACAACTGTCACGTCATGGGTGCCAAATCAATAATTCCCAATGGGAAAATTGTGCATTTTATTGAATAATTGATTCTATGGTTGCAATTTTTTATGAAAATATTAAATTTTGTTCGGTTTTACTTAAATTAGTCGAAATCTTTACTTTCCTAAAGAAGTTTTGTTTTAATTTATGACATCCAAGTAATTAATAAATCCGTTTTTATCAATTAATTTTCTAAAAATATTTTTAAATTTTTATAATTTTTGACATCACGCATCTTACATCTATTTTGTCTCTACATTACATGAAAAAAAAATTTATTAAAATTTTTTGGGAAAGTTAGTTTCTTAATTGTTGTGGATCCTTCGGGGTAACGCACATACACTATTTTTAAAGAGTTTAAATTTAATTGTGCGTTGATTGTAAACTTTGACCCAAAGGTTTCTTTGTCAAAAAAATTTTCAAAGGGAAAAAAACTTTTAAAATTAAAACAAAATTGTGTGTTGACCTCTGAAACATCAACTTTCACAAAAGGCGAAAGAAAAACAACTTTTTAAAAATTGCAGCCAAAATTTAGTTAGACACCCTTATAAAGATATTTTCTCATGCGAAAAGTATTGAAGTAGGTCCCAAGGGCTCAGATTTCGCTATTATCGGTAAATCCAATTTGTAAAAGGTAAAGTGAGGTAAAGTCATAAACTCGCACTAAAAGAGAGGAAGAAGAATAGGTCCATTAAAAACGCTACAAACACATTTATTGAGAACGACATCAAGGTCGGCTTCGTGCATTAATGCTTTATATGTTCCAGAGTTTTTAAAAGGTTTTATTTTATAGTTTCAGTTTTTGAACGATTGATAGTTTAAAATAAACTTTCAAAAGCGGTATCCGATGCAATTACTGCCCTGATTCAGAACCATTCTAGGAAACCCAGTAATTTTGCAATTATAAAAAAACCTGAATATTTTTTCTCAGCAGGCCAAATCAAATATGATAATTTTGTTTAAAGGATATTAGGAAGTTGCCGAGTCTCCATTTGTATGATAATAATTAGAGGTTTTGCATGGTATCCTGAGAACCAAAGAAGTTCAAAATATGTCATTCACCAACAATAAAAATTTCTTTAAATTTTTAGTCCAAATGTATTAAAAAGGCGGAGATGAAGAAATTAAATATTTTTTTAAAATTATTTATTAACACTTCTAAATATGCACATTTTTGTATAACTTAGAGTCAACTTAATGCGTAAACCTTAAGGTAGAATAATTTGTTAAAAACTGTTTCTATCGCTAGGAGAGAGGTAATAACCACGGTCAATCAGTGGCCCCTATAAATCACCATGGCTCTCATGATTATAAGTTAATGTTAGTCAAATTATGTTTTATATTAATTTGATTAGTTAATTATTTTCTTTGTTCAAAATAAAAATTGCAATTATGAGAAAAAAGAATTTTGACAAAAGAGTAATGTTATCTTAATAAGGACGATTCATCAACTAGTTGGTAACACATATCTTCCACCAAATTTCACTTTGATGAATCAAAATATTTTAACATTTGATGAAGGGTGTAAAACCTAACAAAAAACAAGGAATGATTTTGTTTTAAGTAAAGCATATAAAATAATATAAATTCATCTTCTTACGTGTGGTTTGGGAACTAAGGACCAAAGAGTACTACTCGAGTTAAAGACAGAAGACTGATCTCTTCGTAATTCATCAAAAGTAACTGCCAAAATTGTTGGTCATTTGTATTAAGGCAAGTCATATTTTTTAGAAATTCTGGTAAGTTATAATCGGAAGTCATTTTTTCGACAAAAATTCCGATTACTTTGGAGTTACCTGAAAGGTAGGTGCAGTAACATTGAATAATAATTCCTCCACCATGGGCCACATCTTAACAAACAATTGCTTACAGAATAAAATAATAACTCGTTCACTTAACATTAGAGAGCAAAGGATATTCTGGATTTGAGATTGTCCAGAGACATAATTTCTCATATCAATACAACATTTGTATTCATGCGGAGAAGATTCCAAGCGTTTCACCAAACCATTTGCCAAATTTCTGTCAACCGGATGGTAAATAATAAAGACGTGATATTGTATCTTTCATTTAGTTTGTGAGATTTCTGATTAAGAATCATTAATATTCCCGGATCGTGCATTGATCGGGTAGAAAGACGATTTGAACACCTTTTGAAATTTACTCTTTCATTTTCACTTTCAACAAAACTCTCTTTTCAGATGAAATGCGAATGTCATTGGTGAAATTCTTTGACGGCATGTTTCGCATCTGGATGTGAGTTGAAGAACCTTCAATGCTTCGTTTCTCAACATTTCCAACAGTGATTGATTATCTAAAGGTGAGTGAGATTAATTTAAAATTGTAGAAAATAAAAGAAATAAAATATTTACCCATTAAAAGTATAGCAAAAAAAATTGAAAAGTCCTGTTTAATCAAAAATTTAATAATTCAATAAACAACTTGTTACCACCGATCAGGCAGAAATTTAACTCTACCTATCCATAATATTTTATATTAAATAAAGAAGGCATGTTTCTTCAAACAAATTATTGGCCCGTGTAAAATTATTTCTTTTGTGGTGTATGAGGATTTTGTCCCACATTCTGTTGATAATTCCCTTCTCTTATTCTTCTTCTCTCGTTTGTTAACAGCCAGTATGTGTGTAGGATTGTGTGGGAGATCATTATTACTTTAAAAATAAAATCGAAACATAAATTTTTGATCGAAGACCATGAAAAAGAGTCTTATAGGTAATTTTAATAAGTTTATTATTAAATATTATAATATTATTTTACCTTGTAAATATCTACATTTGAAAGTTTGTTTAAATCACCTAATTAATTAAATATTGATTTCGAAAATTGTATTATTTTTGAAAATTGAAATTTTCATGTTTCATTAATAAAGTAAGAACTATTTTCGATTAATTGTTTGTGATTTATATAATTAAAATTTATTTTCTTCTTAATTTTAACTTTCTTTCTCTGATTTTCGTTTCGGAAATTATTGAAAATCGATATTATAGAATTTTGTATTTTGACAGAAAATTTACTTGACATGGGAAAACATTTCTCTAAACCAAAACAAAAAAAACCAAAACCACAACCAAATAATCCAAGACCTACAACTGTTGTTTCTCCAATGCCAAATGGTCCAAATTTAGGTGTAAAGTTCGCGCTTTATATACTTATGATATTAGAAATCCTGGTGATCTCTCCTTTGCAAAAGGAGATATTTTGTTTGTCACATCAAATATGAATGATCCCTGGTGGGTAGCCAGACACTCAGGAACCGATTGTGTCGGTTATATTCCGAGTAATTACGTTGTTGTTGATGATGGATCGCCAACTAGCATCGAAGGGTTTTTCGAGATAAATCATATTGAGGCAGACAAAAAACTGCTGCTAATGGGATATAGTGCTGGAACGTATATCATCAGGCCGAGTTCAGGTATGGCACTAGCAGCTTTAATTCTCGGTTTCTCCTGCTTTTTTGTTTCCTTTTCTAATTCATATTGTTAGCTATTGCCAGAATTAATGCTTCATAAATTTATATTTAATATTTAATCTATTGAATAATTAATAATATTTATTATATAATCGATTTATAAATTAATTGTTATAATCAATAGTGAACTATTACTGAAATTATAGTTTATATAGGAAAATGGGGGGATAATTGCCCCCCCCCCATTTAGGGCATCTATTTATATGGATAGGAAACGATTGCTAGGAATTTGTTTCTAAATGTGGTCTGTATTAGTATGTTTTTTATTAAATTAGAGGATCCTAGGAAGGGGGGGGGCTGCACCTGGCCTGGATAATTGAGTTGCAGCCAGGGGGGTCACCTAAGCAATAGTTGAAATAATGAAATGATCTAGATACTTAAAAATGCACTATTTATCGTATTTTCTTCCTGGAAGAAAAAGAAGGGGGCTAGATTGAGATACAATTTCAGAAATAATTTAAGTCCCTCGGATGTTTCGAAGTATTTACGATATTTAGAAATTGAGTAAAATGAATAAAACAATAAAAAATGAAGTGCAGAATGTCGACTAAAATGTCCTGTTATTTATAGAAGGGGGGAGGGTAGAAAAATTATAGAATTTTCTTAAAAATTTAGATTGAATTCTTTTAAGCGTATTACTATAATATTTTAGTGCTAATTTCGGAGTTTAAAATGAAGGAGGAAAAGAAATAAATAAATTTCATAAGTAAACTGCTTAATGGTGTTCATAAGGTTACGAGTCAAGACTGGTTAAGGTAGCAAAATTTGCAATTTATAATAAATTTTAACCTTGACATGACGTGTATAATTGCTGTAGAACAAAGACCACGAGTCATTACAAATAGTATAACGCATCATCTTGTATTTTGACTAACTAACAGATCAATGAGTCACCACGGTGACTCATTACCTTATTGATGAGTCATATTGAAATGTAGTAGCGATTATAGTAGTGATTATAATTTTATATCCAACATCTATAGGACAACAAAGAAACGGAATGATCTATATTTATTATTATCATTAATTATTATCAGCAAATATAGCTTGCATCTTATTATTAATGATAAAAGGCGTCAGTTCGAGGCAATCGATAAAATAAATGAACAATATTTTAATAAATAATCGTCATTCAATGAAAAATGATTTTCTAGATTGCTTAATAAAAACACTATGGGAAATTGTGTAAAAAGACCCGTCTCAAAACCGATCAACAAAATCCTACAACCACCGGTTGATAATTACATCTTTGACACAATTCCTCAAGAAACTACTATGCAAGTAGCGAGTGTACGAGTTCGGGCTTTATACAATTATAATATCCACAATCCTGGAGACTTGGCGTTTTGTAAAGGGGACATAATGGTTGTTAGTTCTGATTTAAATGAGCCTTGGTGGTTCGCGACTCATCAAGGAAATTTCCAAACTGGGTACATTCCCAGCAATTATGTGTCAGTTGATGACGGAACTCCAACAAGTCATGAAGCCTGGTTCGACATTATTCATTCTGAGGCCGACCGGAAATTGTTATTAATGGGTAACCCAAAAGGCACTTACATTATCCGTCCGAGTTCAGGTAAAACATGTCATAATTCGTATGCAACCTGCCATGATTTCGTCAAAATTATAAATGAATTGTGTCTGCGTCGATTAATTTGTACCGTTTGTTATGTTGTTTCATTATTGGTGTTTGTTTTATATTTTTTTGATTGTTCTTTTCCTAATTAGTGATTAGCTTGAATATTACTAGGACTTTAATAAATCTATTACATTTGCAGATTCCAGAAATTGTGCCTTGTCAATTAGGCATTTCGATCTCGAGCGAAATTTCTATGTCGTCAAACACTATAAAATTCGAACTCTGGACAACGGTGGATACTATATAAGCCACCGAACACCTTTTTCAGATATTAGAAGTCTAATTGCACATTATACACGTAAGTTCTTTCAATGTTTATATGTAGCTATTATAATTCCGGTGCCCCACAACCTTTATTATTCATAAAACCTCTGATTAAATAATATGGTTAAATTTCACTTCGATTTTATAGGAAGTTCTTTAAAAAGGTGTGTTAAAAAGAAAGATTTTATAGTAAATTTTCCAAATTAAATTAATTAAATCAAATAAATCGTATATTAATTCATATTTGTGTCAGTTAGCCAAAAAAAAGAGAAAAATAATGTTTTGTGGAAACCCTTAACAAATTGAAATGATTTTTTTTTGTTTTCTTTAACATTTTTTATAATTAGTTGAATTATTAAATGTAATATAAAATTTATACACCAAATATTATCTGCCTTTCATTGCATAAGCAATTTAGCGGTATTATTTCCGCCCAAATACTTGTTATGGTTCAAATTCTCTGTTATGCAACAATAAATAATAAATAAATATTAATCGATAAAGTCAAAGTAATCGATTAAAACATTCGCGCTTTGAACTGTGCAAAGAACATGAATCAATAAGCTTGTGCTGGCCATTCGAGTGAGAAAACATTGATGCTTATATTGATGTTGAAGTTGCTAAAAATAAAAAAAAATTAATTTTCACTTTCTATTTTAACTTAAAGATTCTTAATTTTAAATGATTTCTAATTTCAATCTTTTTAATTTCAATTTTTACACCTATTCATATGACATAATAATTATTATCGTGCCATTGTTGGGTTAGAATTTGAAATCATTTTCTTTTAGTCTGAATCAATAAATGTTACAAATGTTACAATTGTTGATGTGCAATTGATATGCAGTTGATATGCAATTGATATGCAGTTACTATGCAGTTGATATGCAATTGATATGCAATTGATATATACATTGATTTTATCAGCTGACCATATCGATTAAAGAAATACAACGGTCCTTTGCTTTTTCATTTTATGTTTTTCATCTAATATTTGGTGTGAAAAATATTTTCAATAATTTTGAAAGAGGGGGAATTTATCAAATATAGTCGACTTCTTATTTTTATAATTATTTCAGTGTTTTCAAATGGTCTTCCAATGTTGAAAATTTGACAAAATTTGCTGAATTATACAATGTTACATTATTATATTTCCCGTTTAAATGCTTTTTGTTGCTTAAATTCGCCATGATAATCAACATTTTATAAATAAAAGAAATAAATATTAATCGATGACAGTAAAAAAAACATTTGCACATTGAATCGTGCAACGAACATGACATTGAATAAGTTCATGCCCAACTTCTTGTCTTTACTTCAATTGAAACAAATTAATAGTGCTTACACAGTTCAATCTGTATGAAAACGAAATTATTTTTAGAAATTAACAATTTTTTAAAAATATTTTTCATGTTAGATCGAATTAATCTTTTGTCTCTGAATTTTCAATTTCCAAAATATCAATTGTGAATTATGTCATTATTTAAAATATGAGTATACACCTTATGACATGTGATTCGACAGGAATTGGCATCGGATCACATACAAAGTCCACTTTAGATTAATATTTTCGCACTTCATTTTACGAAATAAGAAAAGAAAGATTTGAACTGAACAAGATTACTTACCGTATATACGCGTATATAAGCCGACCCCCGAAATTTGGTTGATTAAAATGTCAAAACTAGATGACCCGCGTGTATAAGCCGACCTATTAAAAATGATATTTTGGGTAATATATAATTTATTTCAAATTATGCAATTAACTAAGAAACATTCCAAAATTACTCGGCCTATACACGAGTATAAACGGTAATAATTCTCTCTATAATAAGTTCTTAAGCATCCGAATGTAGAGTTGAATGAAAAGTTCAAAAATGAAGTAAAATAGGTCCAACTAAAATATTTACTACGATTACTGATTATTTTATCCATTGAATTAAAAAGAGAGCTTGAAAACTATAAATCAGTAATATATCGATGTTTGTTGATACTCACGAATTTTCGGCACTGCCTTTTTCAAGTGAATTGATTTATAATATTAATTTTAAAACACCATATTATTGAATTTTAAATCAATTTCATATTTTTATTTGCGTAATTATTATTTAGTCATTTATTTATACGTTCTATACCTATTCCAATCATATCTCATTGCGTTGTACAATAGATAGGGAGCTCCGTTTATTTTTGTCTATTTTTGTTAATCTTTTTCATGTTTTCCAGTAATTATTTTCCTTTGCTCTTGGGGTAAGAACTGAGAACTGAGCATCTCATTAACGCCGAAATTTGCTATGCAAACAACAGTTATTAGTTATGGGTGCACAAAAACGTGTACACGTGCGTCTGTGACTGTTTGATGTACGTAGTGACGTACAGCAGTCTGGATAGAGCACAATTGTGCGTTGCTGTCATCAACGCATACGTTGTATACATATTCCAATCATATCTCATTGCGTTATAACAATAGCTAGCGAGCTCTGTTTATTTTTGTCAATCTGTTTAACTCAACTTTATTTTTTTTCAAATGTCAATCTCAATTATCAATATTTCACATAATTATGAATATTTATAATCAATTATCAAATTTGTCATTTATCGTTTTCCCCTTCCAATCTTTGTCTCGTTGAAATTAGAACTGTTTTCAAATCTCAGCGCAATGGTTAATAAATTTTTATTCTCACCCTTTGTGATTATTTTTTCTTTTTTCTTTATTTTCATTAGCATATTAAATTTATGCACAATTTGATTTTAATGACCTATAGCAGAGGTAATAAGACGAGATAAGTGGTAATAAAAACCTGAAATATGCCAATCAAAAGCTTGAATGTTTTTGGACTTGTAATCTGTTTCAAAAATTCACATAAAATGTGTGTTAAAAATATGTGGATTTTTAATCTTGAAACTATCAAAACTTAATTTTTGCACAGCCATTCAGTAAATGTATTATGTAGCCATGATTCGGAAAAGGTTACGAAACCCCTCCCTTACCTGAACTGAAACACCGAAACGATTCAAAGCGTTGACAACGTATCGTTGCTAATAGAGGGAATTTTATTAAAACAATGTCATCTTTTTTTGATAATAGACCTTTGATAATAGGTTGTCATAATGATAGGTTATCATCTAAAATTCCCTCAATTCCGTCTTAGGTAACTTAGGTAAAACAAATCAAAAATATTATTGTGTAAAATGCAAGTTAACTGTATAATTATAATTGATATTGGTGTATATATTGTTTAATGAAATTATTGTTTTGATAAGTGCATAATTAATTGGCGCGTATTCGACGTACGCAAGATGAGTTGCGTTGAACTGTGATACGAATTCGACAGAAATTTATGTCTAAATGTAAATATGCTTGAAATATTAGCTGTACGAGTTGTACTAGATGGCGATAATGATAACATGAAATATACTTATTCTCGCGCATTGTTGGTGCTCGCCAATGAGTACAGCTGAATATTTGAGTTGGTGGATCTGTTATGATCTGTTATCTTTATATTTAGGTTCTTTTCTGGCTTTATTGGATTACCAATTAGGTTCTCACAATTAATTGGAAAATTATTTATTTTATTAATAAAAATATTTATTATGATCTATTTATATAATTATTATTGGATTGACATAGTCAATGGTATCGAGAGGAATCGTTTGGCCCGGGGAACAATTTACGTGGGCTCTCTGTCAGTAAATTTTAAAATATTTAATTTCATTATTATAAATAAATTACTTTTTAGCAAATTAAATAAACGCCATTGAACATTTAATATTAATGCTTTTCAGGCGTTTTTGCTTGCATAATTGTAATAGGCAGGACAAATTTAGCCTACCACTCCCCCCCCCCCCTTAATCTTATCGATGGCTATAAGCACAATCAATAAGTGCATTTTGCACACTAAAATAAGCATTTTTATTTGTTTAATTGATTTTTTGAATTGATTGAATCACATTTAATTGATAAAATATTTCAATTATTTTTTACTGATAAGTTTTTAATTGGTTAATTTTCAGCTGTCTTTTAATGACTATTCTTACTATCAATATCATTAATTATCTTTTTATTGTTCACATTTAATCTGTTTTCATCTAGTTTTTGAATATATATCAATGTTTGCTTTTTAACACAAATTTTCGGCATTCCTACATTAATTATTAGTTGAAAGAATTAGCTTTGAATTCTAATAAATATCTTGAAGTTATCGTTGCTCTTGTTTTGTTGAAGCCTTTGTTAATCTTTACTTGAACAACATTCCATAATTTTATAGAATTATTTATTAAATTTGCACTTTCTATTTCTCTTTAAAATTCCTTCATATGAATAACCTAATTAAATGGCTTTAATTTCTCCCATTCCTTGTTGAGCTACAGACTTGTATATCCATTTCTCTACAGTTTTCATATTAAATAATATATGATTTATTCCTATCAAATGTTGACAATAATTATTCAAAGTATTAAAACAAATGAAAGTTCTTATTAAATTCAAAGAATATAATTAGAAATAATTAGTAAACAGATAGTCAGGATATTCAATTGAATAACATGTATATTATCATTTATTAAATTCTCTAATCATAAATGTTAAACAAATCGTCAATTTATCAAAAATTTTTAACATAATTTTCTTGTTATTGAAATGTAAATTAAAATATTTTATTATAGAGCATACTGATGGACTTTGCTGTCGTCTCACGGATCCGTTTCCCAGACAGCATAAACCTCCATTTCAATTCAGAGAGATTGAGGTCAATCGAAAATGTATTACTTTGGGCAGGAAGATCGGAAATGGTAGTTTTGGTGAAGTATGGCTTGGAAAATGGAATGACATAATAGAAGTGGCTGTCAAAATGATGCGTCCAAATTGTATGGACAGGTAGGTTATTAAAATATGTGAATCATAATGATGTAATCTGTACGATATAATATTTAACAGTTGATGAGTTTATATATATATATATATATATATATATATATATATATATATATATATATATATATATATATATATATATATATATATATATATATATATATATATATATATATATATATATATATAGAAATCAGCATTCAAATCTTTGCGGTTGCACATTGAAATTACATGCACAATTGATAATATAGATTATTTGAAATATTTTTACGATAATGCACTTGTTTTAGCTGTTTGAATTTTTCAATTTTTAGAGTGATGTTAAAAATATTTAAAAAATTAAAATTTTTAAAATCTAATATTTAAACTTATCAAGTTTGCGCTGTGATATTTGGGTTGTTTTAAATTGGGGTGGACGCAAATTATTAAATAATGGTGTTTAATTACTATGCAAATATTATATTAATAATTGACCATGAAACACTATATATATATATATTCAGTGTGAATATTTCTTATACATTATTTTTGTTTAATTTGTACCAAAGTCCGTTACTCGTTATGGTTGCGTTTATGGAAACTGCAACCAGTTAACCAGTGCCGGTTCTAGGAGTTTTCTGTGTGTAGGCGAGATGCGAATTTGCCGTCGCAAAAATTAAAAATAGAAAAACACTGAATATTTGAACTTAATACATATATTTGTATTTTTGTATTTTATTTCTCTTGTTGCCTACGCTTAAAACCGGGCCTGGAGTTAACTAATAGTTTTATAAAATATAAATTTGATATACGTACATAAGGGATATACTTGTTAACAACTTATGATATCATATATTGCTCTTTAAAACATACAACTTCAAACTTCGGGCTGACTTTGGCAATATGTAGCATGTTGCACTCCTGTAAAATTGCCGTTAACAACAATGTTTGTCAATATTTACCAACTTAGAAACCTGATTCAGTATTTTCCGGTTCAAAAATTTATGTTCAATTTAAAGACTTTTTGATATGATCCTGTTTCATTAAGATTAAAAATTGTAACAATTGTATCAGTTTTTTCAAACATATCCGTTTACTGATTTTGAAATACTTCTACCACATCTTTGTTTCTATTGACTTAGGCAAAGATTGTACTAGTTTGGTCAAAAAATGAATCAAACAAATGACCCAGTACTGGTTTCAGAGTATTCATATTTGCATATGCTTATCTCTGACCCAAAAAATAGTTTACCACTTATCTTATGACATATGAAGTCTTTATGTTACTGATTTTCAAAATTTTCAATTTTAAATGAACTAGTAAATATTTTTACAATTGTTTATAACTGACCATAGTCATCATAAAAGTCTTTGAAAAATGATGTAAATTATGCAAGTGTATTTCATTTGAATTGCATGTCTATTGTATGTTATTATTAATCAAATGTGTATTTGTGAATTATGCATGTGTGTATTTAATTAAATTCTGCATGAGCAGTAAATCTGCATGTATGCATTCAATCAAAGTTTGCTTATCGATTGCACCCGAATAATATGTTATTATTTATAGACTTGCATTGGCGTCATAACCCAGTGAATAACTAGAAATTGGTGAGCACCTTCAGGAGGTTAGCAGTTGTAGTTGACAGGGAGACATAATTTTTAGTCAATTAATAAAACTAGCAGAACTATATTAGTAGATTCCTATAAAAATATGTTTCCAAGAATTGACTATTAAACAGTCAATAGATCAATATTCTCAATAAGAAACCATTGAATTTAATAAATTGATTTGCGAAAATAAAACATTTTAACTAAATCATAGGCGTAATAAAAACCCTTAGGCCTGACAAATTTGGTAGAAAATATTCACATATTTGACAAAGTTAACCTTGTACACAAAATAATCAATACTCAAGGTGCAGTGCAAATTGAATATGAAATTTTATTTCAATTTAAAAGTGTAATCGATATTTTGGCAACGAGTTTTCCAAAAAAATTATTATTCTAATCAACTGATTTTGATCCGGTTGACAATTAATCAATACAAAATATAATTTGTTTAAATTGTCAATATTTTTAAATATTTATGTATTGTTAATTTTGATTACTATTTTTCTCTTTACTATTTTAATTGTTTCTTTAAAAATCTTAATTTATTAATATAAACTTTTTTCTCTTCCGAATTGTCTCAGATAATATTCTCTTCTTGAATATTTGCCCAATGTCAAGTTTCTAATTTCACATGGATTTCTTTTATAAACTATCACATATTTGGGTGTTCTTTATTATTATTATTATTATTATTATTATTATTATTATTATTATTATTATTATTATATTATTATTATATTATTACTAAAAATCAATAGGTTATGAAATAATCAATTATTGGGGGGGGGGGATAAAAGGATGCACTCTCAAAAGTCCATTTGAAAAAGAGTTTTCATTGAAAAATGATTTTCTCATCATATCCAGAAAATTAATTTGTAAAGTGCAACTAATAATTTGTGTAAGTCAATCAATAAAAAATCCTGCAAATTTGTGCAGAGTGAATAAATGAGAGAAAGTAACAAATTGCTATAAAATCCACAGTATAAAGAAATTGCAACATTAGGTATAAATAAAATAGGTCGATACTATATAAACATGCGGCACAATCACAGGATATAATGTGCTGAATATGCTGAATGTTGTTGATCAATACGTTTGTTTATCATAAATATTGCTAATCAATAATTTCTACTGAGATCATTGGTTGATTTCTCGCTGGTCAATCTTCCGATTCGTCCAAAACCTTTAAATTATTTATTGGTCGTTTATTAAAATATTGAAAAAATCACAACATATAATTGATAATCTATATATTTATTTATTATTATATTATTGCTATTATTATTATTATTATTATTATTATTATTATTATTATTATTATTATTATTATTATTATTATTATTATTATTATTATTATTATTATTATTAATATTTGCAAAAACAATATATAAAATAAGCGATATTTCGGCACACCCTTTACTTAAGTGTGCATTTGATAAAGGCTTGATGAAGCTGTCCCGAAATATCGTGTACCTAATATAGTGTTTTGATCTTTAGTATTATAAATATTAATATGAAAATTATTATATCAAAAAAATTAAAAGATCAAAGGTGAAACGAAAATATAAATATTATTATTTTTATTATTATGGCAGTAGTAGTACTGGTAGTAAGATGATAAAAATTCTAAATATAATTGTAGCTATGTTCATAGTGAGCCAGTTGACATTTGCTTGGTGATAGTGATTTGAGCTGTTAATGTTTGGAATTTATAATAAAAATAAAAATCATCTAATCGGATGAAATTGATAATGATTGATCTTGCTGATTCATTGTTGGTTGATATTATATTGAATCACTGATATATTCATTGGCTAATATTAGAAATGTCTATTTCATTCATCATTATAATATATGAATAGACCAGAAAATGGGCTTGATGCTAATGTTAGCCTAAAGTTTTCTCATGATGAGAATGTTTCATACATTATAGGGAGTTTTTATATATATTTTTCAAATATATAATTTTGTGAGTGATGCGCAATGGTCTTTGAGCTGAATGCAAACTCTTTATCTTTGGAATTTGCACATTGACAAATGATTATCATTGACAGAATAAAACCCTTGAGTTGCGTATAGGGTGGCATATAGAATAATTGTGACCATATATTATCAATTTTATTTTATGATTTTATATTGATGCAATATTTCATATCTAATTTTATAAATTGAATCATATTTATTTAACTGTGCATGACTTATCTGTGTTCTTATATATTCACAAACTTTTAATTTATCAGTTAATTATCTCTAGATGTGAGTCCCTTACGCCACCATTAGTTACCGCGCACTGGTTAGCAACAGAGCCTCCTACCCCTACCTCTACCCTCCTCATTTTTTTCAAGGTCAAGTCGCCATTGTTGATTTTCACGATTATTGATTTTAAATTTTTTTATTTTTTATTGATTTTAAAGTGTAAAATTTTCAAATTGGAATTTCAAATATTGATTTAAATGTGTAATTATTGATTAAAAAGTGCAAATATTGATTTAAGTGAATTTTTACTTTTTTTGTTTTATCTCACTGTAGCGCAGAAGTTTGAAATTTTCAAAATATTATATATATATATATATATATATTTACTCTAGATTTCTATACAAATTATTGTGTGACTATTTATTGTAAATGTTTTCAAAATAAAACGTTTTAATGAATATTTTCTACGTTTTATCTTGCTTCTGTGAGTTGCAAGGTAAACAGCAATTATGTGAATTCAATAATAAAAAATCCACATTTCAGAATAAATAGCTCACAATAAAATTCATTTTCTGTTGAAAGTATATTTCTACCCATCGGCTATGCTGTCATGATAAAATGCTGATTAAAACATCTAATATATAATATATGAATGTCTGTCTCTCCGTCTGTCTGTCTGTATGTTCTCTATACAAATCCAAATTACTCAAGATATCTCAACCAAATTTTGCACAGATTCCTCTTTTACCAGGCCAAGATTATAGGCTACCCAAAAATTCTGACCTCATGGCAGGTGCCTTATTTACTGATCCTGTTTTCTGGTTACTAAGTAAAGCACCAGTAAAAAGCATAATTCAGAAAATTATCAGTGTTCCACAGGGTGGGTTTGAATAACAAAATGTCCATGCTTTATTGACAGCCCCATTATCCTAACCAGTTAGGTTACATCGATGCATGGGGGTGGGTTCGCATAACAAATTTTTAATTTCAGGATTGCATGCGGGGGCTCGGGAGCATCGATCGAGCGAAGTGACCTAACTAGTTTTTTACCAGAAATTTGTATAACGTTGAACTGGGTAAAATTTTCATTGCTTTTTCCTTCGTACAGGCCAAAATTACTGACTACACAATTAGACCCAAAATCATCAAGATCAACAACAGGTCTTGGATGCAAATATGTTTGAAATAAGACTGTGCGTTTTACTGAAAGATAATAATTTTACAACACAACTTATATTGTCCAAGCTAGTCTAAATATAAGTTTTACAGGTCTATTAACGAGGCTTTACTTATTGAATCATTTGTTATATTAGTAGAGAATCAATAAGTATAAAGAGAAAATCAATGAAATCAGTAAAATAATGTGACAATGTGCAAATGGCACAAGGCAAATGCGTTGCTAGAGTTCACGTTGCACTCAGTTAACAAGCACATTACAAGGGCTGCCTTAATCAATATGAAATAATGTGTGAATTTATTGCACATATTTTATCACATCTAGAGTAAAGGTGAATTCAGCACAAGACTTTTTTTCTATGAATAGGGTAAGAAAATCATTATTTCAATGTAACAATATATTCATTTGGAGAGATAAATAAAATCCTGAAGAAACAGTTAAATATGATTTCATATTTTTGGAATGTACATGATAAAATATCAACTTAATTTGTTGATATTTGTTAGCAAATTAAATTCTCATATAATAATAACCATACATTTCAAAACATTTGCGTCTTTCTTCATGGAGGCATTTTTGAAGGCACTTGAATATTTTTAATATTGCAATTAGATCTAATCGAGCTTTTAAGATAATTTTTCGTTATAATAATAAAGATAGAGTTGATTAATTGATTGCGTAATGTAAAAGAATGCTATGATATGACTGCAAAAGACAGTGCAAATTTTAAGGAATTTCAGCAATGGAACATTTTTTACAAAAATGTATTCCAATTTCTGCTGTACAAGACATTGACAATACCATGATAAGTATTTATATTTGTATTGAAAAACTACCAAAATACCAGACATTTGTTCTCACATGGAAATGAATGATTTAAAGTAAAATAGTAATTATGTTCGTCAAAGTGGATTGAGTAAGATATACAAGTATGATATACTTACAAATGAAATGGAATCTATTCACCATTGAGAACAATTACCATTTAGATGACTTAAGGTAATGGTTACTAGGCTGCTCAAAACAATGTAATAAACATATTAATTATTATTTTTCTTTTGCCAATTTGGTTTGAAACAATAAAATGATAATTTAAGCCTTTTGCTGCAAATAATGTATTTAATGAAAAAAATTTCGACTATAAGATAGTCCTTGTCAATCTCCTGGAATTTAGCAATGTTCTTCCCCAAAATACCTTTCAATCTTTCTTTTATTTCCTTTCTCTTAATTCTCATTGTTTGTAAATATAATGAATTTTTTTATTAAAAACTTTTAAAATTTTTACTGAAAATTAAAATTAAAAATAATAAAATAAAATAAATACCATTAAAAATTTGGTTTGAATATGATAAATTATTTTTATTTGATTTATAAGTAATCTAAAAATTAAATTACCTAATTAATAATTATCATGAATGGTTTGATGTATGTGTGTGTATGTTAGAGTGTGTGTGTGAAACAATGTCTCATATTTCATGTTCATTATTACATATTATTCATTGATCCTAAAGAGATAAATACTTGAACTGTTTTGTCATCAAATAGGTTTTTGAATTTACCAGACTTTGAATTATTTAATTGATTAAATTATTATTGATATTTCTGGGCTCGTAATTTAGTAAAACAAATTAATAGTTTTATATGTATTGAACAAATGTTAGATAGGTTAAATTGAATTGAAAAAAATTATTTATTGTTGATTTAATTAAGGAAATATAAATAAACTCGACAGATTTGACATGATTATATATTTGTCTAAATGAATATTGTTTCATGCTTATTTCAGTGATACATTTCTGGGAGAAGCCCAACTGATGCACAAGTTGCATCATCCGAGAATAGTTCAAATCCTTGGGGTATGCACCGAACCTGCTGGTAGTCCTATATACATTATAACAGAATTGATGACTAAAGGTGCTTTGCTCAATTTCCTAAGAGATGAAGAAGGGCAAAAATTGGTTTTGCAAGACATGCTGCTCATGCTCAGTCAAGTTTGTAGTCTACTTATTAATTGGTTGATAAAATTAAATAATTAGCATTCTTTTGAGCTATTGACACGCAAGTTTCTGACAGAATTATGAATGCTTAATGATGACTTATGATTGCTCAATAAAAATATGAATAAGTGCTTGGTATTTTTAATTGATCAGCACTCATATAAATGATCTGATCTCAAATAAGAAATTAATAAATCAATAATTATCAATAAATTCAACAATTAATTTATAGGTCTAAAACAAATATGTATAAATTAACAGAAAAGGCTTTATGAAGATAGGACTCAACTATCTCCTAATAGTTTCCCAATATTAACCTATTTTTACGAATGATTTATCCTATTAAAGAATATCACAACGAGGTCACCGAGGTTTTTGTGAGTACAATTAATTAATTAAATTGAAAAAATTTGCATTCAATCATTAGTGATGAAACCATTTCTGTACTTCAATATTTTACCGACACGCGCACAGAACTTTCAGGATAAGGTTTACTTCCATCGGTAAGTTTCCATTGTCATCCTTGATGGAGGATGGATTTATTTGCCTTAAGGTTTAATGAATCTCACCATAAAGGTAATAATAATAATAATAATAATAATATAATAATAATAATAATAATAATAATAATAATAATAATAATAATAATTTAATAGATTAAATCAAAAGAATTTATCCAATTGACAGACATACTGAATTTACTAATTTATAAATTAGATATGCCACACTAATACATTGGGGTACCCCTCCAAGGCATTCTGACCCTGAGAAATATATAAATTAATATAATATTCAAAGCACACTGAATTGCATTTTTGTTTTATTTTAAAAATATTTGATATAAATTTTTTTAATGTTTTAAATAAAGTATTTTGCGGCTGCCTGGATTTCAATATTTTATGTTGCTTGTTCTTAAATTCTTATTTTTGTTCTTAAATCTTTTTTTGTAATTGATAAAACTTTTCTCTAAATTTTAGATAGCTGAGGGAATGGCGTACTTGGAATCAAAATGTTTTGTGCATCGAGATCTACGAGCGGCTAACATTTTAGTATCAGAAGATTTATCAGTGAAAGTTGCTGATTTTGGTTTGGCCAGGATCACAGAAGACGAATACTTGGCTGATCCCGGTTTATATTGTATAATGATTGTGCTTTTTACATTCTTACTTCCAGGTACAAAATTCCCAATCAAATGGACTGCTCCCGAAGCAGGTCTGAAAAGAATTTTTAGTGTGAAATCTGACGTTTGGAGCTTTGGCGTTCTGATGTTTGAAATCATCACTTACGGTCGAACTCCTTATGCTGGTATATTTTACATTTATTTTCATTTTTTGCGTGATTTACACATTATCAATGAATCATAATTTTTTTCAGCATTTAAACAAATTCAACAACTTTCCATAAATGTCAGCGGCAGACCTTTGATCGTTAAGAAATGAAATTTCCTATGCCCTCCCATGTTATCTTAAAACTTAAACTTATTGTCAAATTGTTCATTGAGCTATGCCTTTACTATGCATTTCTTCAGTTGAATAATTTCACAAGATTTTATATCTTTCTCAGCCGGATATTTTCACTTGATTAATAATTTCAGTAATAGAATTGACATTATAAGAGTATACAATGAGATTTTGCTAGCTAATCTGTGCCATTGTCATTGAATTATACAAACAAACAATATTGTATTTGTAATTATAATTATCATCAGCATATTACTTTTTATCTTTTTGATTGAGAATTTGTCTCATTATATATGAAGCGGGAGTTTCACTGATATCGCTCTCTCGCTCTTCACTCTCTACATATCTCGCTCTGAATTTGATCGGTTCATGAATCAGAATTTAGCAGCTTCTGATGATACCCTAATACAGTGGTTCTTAACCTTTTTGGAGGTACCGAACCCCACCAGTTACATATGCGCATTCACCGAACCCCTCCTAATTTGAAAAATAAAATTAGATTTTTACAAATTCAAAACATTGTATATATTTATATATAGGTGTACAAAATAAAAAACAAAGATCAAAAAATTAAATTTTAATGGTTAAATCAAAACATGAAACATATTAATTAATATTTTTTTTAATTAATATTTTCTTCAAATCAGTGTGACTTCTGCTGTTGCCTTTCAGAAACCAAAAATGAATCGTCAGGATGGCGGCTATATCGTGACCATAGAATTTTGCCGTTATGGAGCATAGAGTGTAAACATGTTCTGTTTATATTTGAAAGTAGGTAGGTACCGACGATACACGTAAAATGTCTAAGGTCATTTTCGGCGGTCATCTTGACCGGTAATCGCAAGCTCTACCGCTGCGTATATAGTAGAGATTTCTGTTTTTCATTTTCTTTTTCAAACTAAAGTCAATACAAAAAATTCATAAATCTCGAGACTTCAAAGACGTTACTTTCCATTCTTTCTAATGACATTTGTCATAAATAAATCTGGATTGGGAATGGCATATGAGGGCAATTCAATAAATGAGAAGGAAATGGCACTATTATGACACATGTTTACATTGTAGGATTTCAAAACAGCGATGTGCTACATGAAGTTAGTAAAGGGTACAGACTGCCAAATCCAGAAGAAGAAGAAAGAAACAAATGTCAGCTACAAGAGGTTAATCAGTGGATACAGACAGTCATATCCAGAAGACAGAAAAACAAAATGTCCACCAGAATTGTATAATATTATGTTATCGTGTTGGGAAGCGACACCAGATAAACGACCTACATTTAGCTACCTGAAAGATGTATTTGAATACTATTCAATTTCTACCGAGATCCAGTATACCGACGAATGAGATACATTTCTGCTTGGTCAGTAATGAACCTTGCAGCCTACTTGATTGTTGGCTTGTGTTCCAAATTTTACCATTTTGTTCTTTAATCTTGCACATATTATCTTGCGAAATTTCTCATTTATGTTAACAGAATCTCGATTCTATGACTTGTACAATGAGAATGATTGTTACAGTTTCTAACACATAATAACATATTCTAACACCTTCCTAACCAGATATTACATATATAATGAAATATATTTTTGTAAATGGAGTTTTGGTAATTCGATTGCATTTCTAACAATATTGATCATTAGCACCAATATCATGGCCAAAACCATTTGTACCTTAGCAAATATGGTATGGATAATAAATGGAATGAAGAGGGCAACCGGGGTAACTCTGTTGTCTCTGTAAGCAGGAACTTTGCTTTCTTTGGCTCATTTTCTTTTGCATTCAACTAATCCTTAGGCCGTTGCATCACAAGGATCTCTGATTTGTATGATCCATGATTTGTTAGGAAAATATCGTAATAATTTAATAATAATAGCTAAACATGAAAACAATTTAATATTTCAACAGTAAAGATTTCTATTTCTTATTTTCTTTTTCAAACTAAAGTCAATACAAAAAATTCATAAACATCGAGAATTCATAGACGTTACTTTCCATTCATTCTAATGACATTTGTCATGACTAAATCTGGATTGAGAATGGCATATGAGGGCAATTCAATAAATGAGAAGGAAATGACACTATTATGATACATGTTTACATTTTAGGATTTCGGAACAGCGATGTGCTACATGAAATTAGTAAAGGGTACAGACTGCCAAATCCAGAAGAAGAAGAAAGAAAGAAGCGTCAGTTACAAGAGGTTAAAACAAAATGCCCACCAGAATTGTATAATATTATGTTATCATGTTGGCAAGCGACACCAAATGAACGGCCGACATTCAGCTACCTGAAAGATTTTTTCGAAGACTATCTAATTTCTACCGAGATCCAGTATACCGACGAATGAGATACATTTCTGCTTGGTCAGTAATGAACCTTGCAGCCTACTTGATTGTTGGCTTGTGTTCCAAATTTTACCATTTTGTTCTTTAATCTTGCACATATTATCTTGCGTAATTTCTCATTTTATGTTAACAGAATCTCGATTCTATGACTTGTACAATGAGAATGATTGTTACAGTTTCTAACACATAATAACATATTCTAACACCTTCCTAACCAGATATTACATATATAATGAAATATATTTTTGTAAATGGAGTTTTGGTAATTCGATTGCATTTCTAACAATATTGATCATTAGCACCAATATCATGGCCAAAACCATTTGTACCTTAGCAAATATGGTATGGATAATAAATGGAATGAAGAGGGCAACCGGGGTAACTCTGTTGTCTCTTTAAGTTTGTTTCTATCAATAATACGTAATTCTTTTCCAACTCAGACCTAATTTATACAGGGAAAATGATATCATTTATTTCATTTTGAAGAGGTTATTGAGCTTTATTTAAAACCCAATTTTTGGTCAGGTTTTTCTTTTATTGAGGTTATTTAATGAAGAATTAGTTAATGAAGAATTATAGATCTCGGATATCCTTTTGCCTCTAGTTCCATTCAAGAGAGTTGGTAGTTAGTAGCCTGCGGCAGCACGAACATGCGGGCTACAGTATATATTTTTTAATTCACACTAAAGTAAGGAGGTCTCTTTGGAAACAAGAATTTTTTCTATATAAAATCCGACTGTCACTAAAAAAGCCAAAGTATTTTACGGTACCAGGATTTCATATTCAAAATCCGACCCTCGCTAAAAAGTCTTTAAAAAAGTATTTTAAGGTTTCTAGATTTTTTGTATATGAATTTTTGGTAAGATATTTTGACGAATCGATGACCACGTGAAATTATGTGAAATTAAATAAATTAGAGTAAATTAGGGCAAAATAGTTGGCCGCACAAGTTAAGCGAATAGTTCACACATCCAATAAAAATAGCTTTCATGTGCTTTCTTTTCTAAGTGGCTTGTACACCTCCATGGATTCCAGTCATAGCCGCATCATTATCGTAACCTGGGCCAGTGATATTTTGTATTTTGGTGTCACCCAGCGCGGTCCGCACCCTTCTCACCCTCTAGTTACGCCACTGAAGAAATAATTGTAAATAAGTAATAGATTTTTGGAATAACTGAGAAATGGAGGTAAAAATGTTCTATCATTTGTTATATCCAAGCAAATGATTGATTCCCCACTGAAATAATCTAAAATCAAGTAAATTAAATTGGCCATTAACCAAATAATAAATAATTTATAAAATCTATTGATAAAACCTGTTATAATTAAAAATAATTAAATTTTTGTTCTAAAGGTAAATCACTCCTCAAAATTTCAAATAAAATGACTCTTAAAGATTTTATATTACTGTACAATCCCCTTTTAACCGTCTAGATGCCCTTGAAATATTATAAATTCTCCATCGGATAAAATCTCTATATTCCTTCAAATGACCATATTAATGACAATATTTAATCTCTAGAAATCTAATTAAAATCACATGATAAATCAGAAATTTCATCCAATCAACATCAATTGAGATTATATTTATTAGAAAATGTTTGACTATGAATGAGTAAAGATGAAGGAAATTGCACAATTATGACACATGTTTATATTGTAGGATTTCAGAACAGTAAGGTGCTAGAAGAGGTTAGTCGTGGATACAGACTGCCAAATCCACAAGGAGGAAAAATAAAATGTCCAGGAGAATTGTATAATATTATGTTATCATGTTGGGAGGCGACCTCAGAGAAACGGCCTACATTCAGCTTCCTGAAAGATACATTTGAGAACTATACAATTGCCACCGAACGCCAGTATGGCATGGAGGAACAATGAGATACATTTGCCGCCTGATCAGTAAAGTACCTTGCAGCCTACCTGATCTATGAGATATTACTTATCGTTGACGTGTTCCAAATCTAGAGCATTCTGTTCTTTGATCTTGTATATATATTATCTTGCGTAATTCTTATCTCTCATTTTATGTTTATAGAATCTCGATTTTTATGACTTTGAAATGAAAAATTATTATTTCAATTTTTAATATTTATTTTTCTTTGTATTTAAATCACTAGCAATCTTTACGATTGTAACTCTTTCCTGATATTCAATTTTCAATATAATAGATTTTTAATAAATGATTTTTCTATGATTCGATTGATTCTTAGACTATATTGATTACGAGTGCTGTGGCGAGTGCTGTGGCGAGTGCTGTGACCAGTGCTATGCCCAGCGCTATGGCGAGTGCAATAATTATTAATATGAAGGGTAAGAAATATCTATTAGAGAAGATTATACTTTTGATCTCTCTATGCCATTGGTGTTGAATATTCAGAAATTGCCGATGGGATCATTTTTCAAACTGAAGGTAGATGAGGTAATCATAACGTTTCCTAATTTTGAATTACGCAAATTAAATGTTTAGGAAATATGTCTGTATGCTTCTGAAGCATTTGGAAAAGTGATTTATATTTTCTAATGACATCTGTACAAATGTTTCTTTGGAAGATATTTGGTAACGTACATATTCAATAATTCTTCGGCTTGTTTTGGATCTTTCATATCCAGGCTAAATTTATACAGGTGATTTCTTAATAAAGTTTCTCTGATCAAAACTTGTTCAAGATCTATTAACAAAGAGAATATCGTGATAATGTTACTCCGATGAATCAAACGACATCTCGGAAGTTAAAGATATCTCAGAATTTTGTTTTCATCAATGAGAGTTTTCCCATATTTTTGTTTGTCAAGTATTTCTATTCTAGTTGAAAAACTAAAATTTTCAAGAGAGTGAATGAAGTTTTCTTACGTGCTTTTTTCAAATTTTACGTAATCGGTGATTTCCATATAAATCTTTAATGTTTTATCCTTCTACAATTATACATACGTTACATCCTAATTAGCCAAAGGATTTTGTTTTGTTCAATTACGTAAATTCTTGACAATTGTATCTTTGGCTACGACCTTCAAAAAGTCACAAAGTCAACTTTCTGTCACATTAAGCCAATATTTATACATTGTCAACTTTATGTTGTTTTAGTCGAGATTAAACGTGAAGGTTTTGGTGGCCATATATGATATCATAGAAGATTATTAGAATATTATAAAAATACAAAGAATTTTACTTAAATAAAAAAAATATATAAATAAATTAATATTTTTCAAAGAAGCTAAATATGTGATTTTTTCCCCGCCATCTTCTGTGGGTTTAGTGTATGTAGACCCTTTACTTAAAAAATACATGTATGAAACATACACTCTTAAAATAAGACAAAAATCATAATCAAAATTTCTGAAACTTACGACGTGCCATTTTGATTTATGAATGAAATGAAGCGAGTGATTGGATATGTTAAATTTGTACAAAATTAATATATATTTTATAGATAAATAAAGGACAGTGAATAAAGTACACTGATCCTATAATCTTATGAAACATACATTTACTCGAATGGCTACTTTATTCAATTTCTAAGATAAAATTTTTGTGAGGGCAGAAAAATAAAGTAGGTCACTGAAAACAAACAAGCTTGGCGTGTCACCACAACTCACACATCCTTTAATTATAAATGCACAAATTTGAGTATTCTATTAAATTAGATTATATTTTTTAAATGACGGAATGATATATATATATAGTGTTTAATTAAAGGCTCGACTATGAATCAGTAAATATATCAAAAACACATCGATATATTAATTGATTCATAGTCAAGCCTTTTAATAAACACAATGTCAATTAAAAAGAAATCAGTGGTGAAATTTGAAAATTTTTTATTATATATATATTAAATTTCAAATAAATTTATATTAAATCCTCATTTAATACATTTTTAGTACTATAACTTTCGCAGTTATCATATTGTAATCAAAGTTCTTTTATGGACCTGCTGGGAGATTGTACTGGTTCTTAAATTGATTTCCCTGACAAGAAGCAAGTCGAAGTAAGTAAGAAGTAAGTCGATTCTCGCACATTTGGAATTGAATTAAAAAATAACCAAGTTGTATAAATTTTTCAGCTTCTGACATTTTCTTCTCTTCCTAACATATTTTGCTCGAAAGTTCTTTTTCTCGTATATTAACATAATTTATTTTTCTCTTTTGCAAATAATGTAAATGATATTTCAATAATAAATAAATTGATATAAAATTTAAATATAGATAATTCAATATATATTATTAATTATAGTTATTGATGAAATGTTATTCTTTATTGTAGATATAATTATACTTGACTGATATGACCAATACAATATCATTATTATGTTGCTTGCAGACCCATAGCTAGGGGGTGGCGAATGGGGCGACCGCCTCGGGCACCTGAGTTGAAGGGCGCCAAAACTGTGAAATGATCATTTAATTTTTTTTTGCTTTTTTTCTTTTTTTCATATTAAATTTTTATATTCTGCTTTCCATGTTTACTGTTTTCAAAAGTTAAACTAAAACAAAACTGTTTTGCTGGTCTATCTAAAGGTTTTTGCAAACTGGCTACTAAATCCGATGGTGGCTGATCATGAAAACAGTTTTGAGGATAGAAAATGCTACTTAGCTTGGAAAGATCTTGAAAATCGTTTGAAAGAAGGAAGGACAATTGATGATAATCTTTAATTTAATTTATCTTTAATTTCTTTTATTTAGAATTCAATGTTAAATGTTAAAGTTGATCACTTGATTTTTTCAAATATATTATAATAGTAACCTTAATAGGAACTTAATGATCAAAACTCTGAACTTAGGTTTAATAAACACGGAGTAAATAAATTTTCAATATTAATGTATTTACACATGTATAATAAATAGTTATAATTAATTGGTTTTCGTTATAATATAAGTTTGGTTAAGCAATTGTATAGCTTTGCATCTTAATTTGACTCCTTAAGACCAATTCCTTTCCTGTAAGTACATAATTAATGAGAGTGGTGGATTCTTTTGGCACCAGGGGCGCCAAATTTCAATCTCGTCGGGGCGCCATTTTACCTAACTACGGCTCTGGTTGCTTGAGGTCGAGTTTATTATATTTATTATTTATATATCCATTTTCATCAATAATTAAATATAAAATAAATTTTAATTTATTAATTATAAATTAATTCTCCATCTATTAAAATTGCCAAAAATTTATTTTGTTGCAAATATCTTTCAATGGCAATTACTGATAAGCCAACTAATCTCTCTTGAGCAAAGGTACTTTTCAAATAATGTTTAACTAGTTTCAATTTGGAAAAAGCCACTGTCACTGGAAAGGTTATTATAATTTCTAAAAACAATATGAATGTTTGGATATACCAAATGAAACTTATTCAGTGCCGGCTTTAAATATAGGCGACATAGGCAGCTCCTTAGAGTGGTATTATTTTAAGGAGCGGCAAAAATTATGAAGAATTAAAATTTAAAAATATTTTTTATGTTATGAAAATTATTTGTTGTTCTTCGTGCTACTGATATCACTTTTTATACAGCACAAAATATATGGCACTTTTTATGTAGTACTAAATTGTCTAAGGCTGGCACTGCGATCACCCTCGTGGTAACAGATTATCCAAGATAATTACCCGACTAAAGCGGCATTATTTCAGAACTGTCTAAAGCCGGTACGGAACTTATTACTAACTAGATATTGTAAAGATTTCTTTAACGAATTATCTTTATCAGCAACTAGAATACTTAAAAACGTTTTCTTTAAACAGTTCCTTATCATCTTTATCGCAATATTTTTCATCTTTTCAAATCTCTTCAACCTCTTGATCCAATAAGAAGAGAAAATATTCAATACGATATTTTCCTTTTTCATTGTGTGATTGCTAATTAAAAAGTCTTTTTACTGTTGGTGATTGTTTTCTCTCCCTTGCTCCTTCCCTGTGACGCCCATAATGGGTCAGTTTCAAGTTTAACAGTTATAAGAATAAAATAGTTTTAGATGGTATGTTTTCCAAAGAATTGTTAAATGACTAGAATAATGCCAACTCAAACAAAAGGATGTACGGTATATTATGTACTTATCCCTTGTCAACGTGTCAAATTTGGAAGCTCTTCTACTAGATTCTCTGCCTATGGTCAGTTTAACCACGAACTTTTTGAAAAGGTGGAAAGGTTATATTTTAGTAATAGGGACTTGAGACGTGAATCCTTAATTAATTCCTACAATTTATAAAGCTCTGCGTAATATTTTCATATGGTTTTATAATAGGATGCCTGACGGCGACAATATTCTGAGATCGTGGATGGTTTAATCCTCTATCACTAAGAACCTGTACTTATTTTAATGTTGCTTGTTTACTGCTAGCAATAGTACTGACATAGGATCTGCATTTGTGACTAAAATCCAGAGGTGGTAAAAACTAAATCCTAAAGTGGCCAACCATAAAACTTAAAAAACTTTACCTCGTTACCCCTTCTCTGCGCGTGCCTTTTTCTAACAATTATTATAATGATTTTTATTTTTATTACTATTCTTTCGATATTGACGTGACTAACACACACTTTATCTTTACTATATTTTACCTTCATCCTATTCTAAAAATCAATACAAAATTTGTACAATTCTCCTATTAGTCTGGATAATAAGGCTAAACAAATTAAACAATATAGCCAATTTAGTAAAACAATAAAAGAAAAGAAAACCGTGCAAATTTATTTGTAAAAATAGAAATTCAATTTCAGTATGAAACAAATTTTACAAACGCACACTTTTGATTGGAGGAAATATTCGACCAATGAAACTTCGATTGCAGTTTTGTCAATAAAAGTACTATGAATGAGTTCTTTAATCATTAAATGCATTGGAAATGGTGGGACATCAGTTTATTTTATCCCAGGCTTCTTGTGGTGATTCTAAATTCATTCCTCTCTATCACAGATGCTGAAAATTGCGTGTTTCCGTCACTATACAAGAATAAACCGATTTTCGACTGTCAATTGAATTCCAACGGCCTTTGGTGGTGCCCATTAGACGAGAATTACGACAGTTATCGAACCTGGCAATTGTGTCCATCGACGAAAAAAACATTCGCTGGAAACGATCCCGGTAAACCTTGTAAATTTCCTTTCATTTTCGATTCGAATCCCGTCTATACGTGTTTGAAAGCAAACGATTCCAAGTTTTGGTGGTGCGCCACTACTGACAACTATGACATCGACAGGAAATGGACAAAATGTCGGCCGGATTCCGACGAGTTGCCGTGCTATTTCTCGAATTACGGACAAGCGCATGTTGCGAAAATCGATTCTCAGTGTCACAGTTTTGCGGGAGATTTGATTTGCAAAACCGAAACGAATGAAATCCGAAAATGTCCCTTTACGTCGTCGACTTACGGTGGAAATGATCCCGGCAAATTGTGCCATTTCCCATTTTATTACAAACAAATGGAATACAAAGGTTGTGTCAGATCCCAATTCACCGATGATCAGCTTGATGAAGGCAGTCTCTGGTGCTCTACGACAGTTAATTTCGAAACCCACAAAAAGTGGACATTATGTCAAAGGGGTATTTTAGATTTCATCTCCGTTCCATCTATTTTGCTGATCGGCTTTGGGATTTCCTGCCTGATTCCTCTTGTGTACACAATTAGATATATTAGGGTGAAATTAAGTGCTTATTCGAATTTAAGATCCATAGTAAGGTGAACCAAATTGATTCAGCAATAATATATCTGTATTTTTTCAATGATTTTCTTCAATGTAAATTAGGGTAATTGGGTTATTTTATGGGATTTTCTCTAATGTCTTTTTCAAATGAAAACCACGAATAAAAAAGGGGAGAGAGGGTTTACCTATTTAGAATACAAATGTATTGTATTTTAATATTTTGCCGCTTTTTAATGAAATTATAAACAAACAGAAAAAAAGAAAATAAAAGAAAATGGTGAAATACTTTTATCCTCGGTTTAAAAGATGCCCAATGACCTTGTAACTTATATTCAACAGCACAGGGTCAAAGGTATCATGATAATTATGTAGCAATTTATACGATATATCAAGATTTTTAAAATAAGCGCAAAATATTTTTATAAATTTAAACAATATATAAAGTCAACTCTTTGGATAAATGCATTGTCACTGTTTATTTCTGACTTTTCCATAGAAATATTCTTCGGCAAAAAATTATTATACAACATCACATATTAATATTAAGAAATACAAATGATGGAACCAAATATGTTTAGTATGATATTAAAGAATAAATAAAAGTAAAAATAAATGATTTTACATTAACAATATCCCCATTGGTTGTGCGAGAACAAATGCGCGATGGCGCCAATTTGCGGTATTCTTATCCAATCATATGTGAATGTGCTATTTTCAATTTTTGGATTATTATTTACATGGTATTTTAAAGATCATATTCCTCAATGTATCTTTTCATTGTCCAAAACTTATGAAATAAATAAAAAAAAATCAATAAAAAAAATAAAAATTCCCGAATGAACTTGATTAGTAATAGAATATCTATTTTTGTGTTTGTTATTTAATTTCATTTATTTTATAATTTAAATATATTTTAAAATATCCAATAAGAAGTTTTAAACTATATAAAAATCATTAAAAATATGAATATTATAATAATATTTAAAAATGTAGAAAAGTATTTAAAAAAAATTTAAATCAAATTAGAAATAAAATCAAATCATTGTTGACAAAGAGATAAGTTTATGGAAAACTAAGTTTAAATAAAAAATGACAAAGACATAATTATAAAAATTCTTGTTTAACTTTCTTCACGAACAATTTAGGTTAAAAGAAAAGTAAAATAAAATTTTCATTTAACCAAATAAAAAAATTAAATTTTGTCAAAAACTCATTCAAATGAAAAACGTGAAAATCATCCATAAAGAGAAAAATTTATGTTTGTAGCTAAATTTTATAATTATAAAGTTTAAGTAAATTTTTTTGATTAATTAACTTATTTAATTTCCATTAAAAAATAATTTTTATTAGACTTTTGTTTATAAAACTACGCAAAATTTACTTTTTACATTTTTATTTCTATAAATATAAATTTTTCATTTATTGGTATGACCTTGATATTTTAGTGTTTTAGTTTAATTTGACTATGTTAATTTTATATTTAAATTATTATTATATTAAATAATATAAATTTTTCATAAAGCCTGATTATATATCAATTAATTGCTTATAATCTTTTCAGAACCAAATAAAATTAAGATAATATTAAATATCAAGGTCATACTAATAGATAAAAGCGTTAACAAATAATAATGTAAAAATTGTGAAATATGCAGCAACTTAATTTCTAAACGAGACAAATGATAAACATCTATTGTAAAATTATAGCTAAGATGTGGAATTCTTCAACTTTGGTTTTAAAAACCTTTCCTCAACGACACCCTGTGGTAATCAAGATGATGGACTGCTTGATGCAATTACAAATATTAAAGATAAATTGAATTATTCTATGTAAAAATTATGTAAAAACCTTAATAACACTGTTCTACAAAAAATATTTAGGTCTGGTGTCTAAAAATTTTCAACTGATTTATAGCAATTTGGCAAAACTGAATCCAAGAATGACACCCATTTTTCTGTATCAGTTCATGTTTTTCTGTTAACTCGAATTTAAAGAAATCATTAGAAAGTCGGAAATCAGACATCTGATTTCAACATGAACTTTGGATTTCTTAACATATTATATCAAAAAGTTACAGAAACTGATGTTTTCAGCATCATTGTTACAAATGCATGGCTTGAAAAATTAGCAGCAGGGATGTCTCTTTTCAATGTCCATAAGTAATCTGCCATCATTACTGCATCCCTACGCCCCTGACACCTTGTCTCATTCTCTTTCAGGTCTTGATAGAACATCTGCCCTGTTCATCACTCATTGATCAAATATTTTCAGGAAACCAACTCAAATGGGAAAACAGGTAGTGCATTTTGATTCTCATGTTGCATCAAAGGTTTCAAAAAGCAGACAACATCTTGGTAACAAGTTCTTCATAGTTCCTGGCCTTGTTGTTGCCAAGGACGTTGTTGACAATCTGAACAAAAGCCTTCCACACTTTAATTTACTTATTATCTTAAGTGAGAAAGACTTTTATGAGAGGCATTGGCAATTAAATAACAATCCCCCATAATTAACATTCAATCAGCAACGAATTTATTGTGATTATTTAATTAACTCATTAAATCATTTGAAAACTCCACATAATTGGGAATGAGTAGCGTGACCCTAAGAAAGCCCATAGTCCGCACTCTGTAAGCCCTTGCACTAATTAATATAATAAAAAATGTAGAAGTTATGAAACGTTTTCCCTAACACTGTTGATTGAATCTAATTATAATTTAAATATATTTCGTCACTAAGTGAAGGAATGAATTAATTTTCTATTTATCAAGATGAAAAGTCAGAATTTCATGAAACACAGAAGCGGAAGTACCTCGTTTGCTATCAATAACCTAAATTGCCCATTGTGACTAGATGAAATTGTCTCCTCGGATCTCAATAACATCAAAGGAAGCTTCACATTTGAATAAAATTCACCCCGTAAAACTCAATAAATAAAAAAAATCAAACTCACTATTTTAAGTCTTTAATCAAATTTTATTTTTGAGAATTTCTAAATGCCAAGTCAAAGAAAAATATTTGAAGAGAAGAGAAAAAAGGAATTTCAGCTTAGTGAATGCGGCTTTCAATTATATTTCCCTTATTAAGCTTTCATCGTTTCTGCTGGCTCCACTAAATGAGGCTGGAAAACGAAATTTGTCTTTAATCTCGATTAATTGCAAAACTGAGTAAGTTTTTTTTATTCACAAATAAGTAATTGGGAAAATTAGCGAGGAAAAATGTAATTATTTATCATTATGTGCTCAGTGTTATCTGTTTGGGAATTAATTATCTTTTCCTGAGCTATTGTTGATAAACTGCTCACGACGAGTTCCGAGGAAGCGTAGAATATCTTTATGCGATGGAATAATTCCTCACAACTCTCGTCTTTATTCGGGGGATTAGATGGAGGTTGGGATTATTTGCCTTCAACCCTCACAGAATTCTGACCCGAGGAGATTTCTTAGAAAATTAATTTCATTTCGATATTTTCTTTTTTGAAAAAATTTCAAAATTAATTTCATTATATTAATTAAAATAAAAATAACATTTATAAAACATTAAATTATTAACATTTTAGCAAGAATCAAGTTGCTTGAAAATGGGCGTAGTAAGAGCTCGATTAAATATTTATTAACGCTTTTTCATTTAAGGAATTTTTAAAAAAATTTTATCAACCTTTTTTGTTAATTTTGATAATTTACAAATGTTGGGTTTAGCCGAACTCGGTTGAATAATAATTATTTATTTTTATTTTCTCAGGGACTCTACATGCTCACAACTATCCTAATGAAAACTTGAAACAATAAATTAGTTTATTATTGATATTAAAATTTTACAAGAGCTGTATATGCTGAATAAATCACAAGTAATATGTATTTTTGTCCTAGACTACTCACTCGGAAAACATCAGGATACATTGCCGAATCACTTGATAAGACTGTATTGTTATATAAATCTTTACATCTAATTGCTAGAATTGCAACATACATTATTGGTGCATTAAATGTCACCAACATAATTTGAGTCATGGATTTTCTGTAAGCTTTGGGAATATCGAAAAGAACTTCTCCACCAGACCTTCTCCAAAGACAACACTAAAGAAGTAATATCCTCTATTTGAATTAAACCATATAACACGTTCAATTATAATTGAAATTAAAAACTTTTAAACAATCGATAAAACAACTATGAAATTCCACACAAATTTCAGAAACCTTTATTTTTAAAAAATCACAAAAAATAACCTATTTAAACAATCCAACAAAGTATAATCAAATTCCAAACAATTGAGAAGAATCGATAACCATAAAATCAATCATCAAAACTCCAAAAGTCGACTACTCACGCCTGCACACCGGCAAGAAGAAGTATGCGCACACAGACACGAGTAGTCAAGTTTTTTTGTTTTAATTGGATTATCTTTATGAGTTTCAGATTTCAAATTTAACCTTCATTAAGTTAATTATCACTGGTTTACAATATTAAATAATAATAATAATGAAATCTTAGATTCAAGTTTCCTTAATCACAACTCCTATTACATTTACGCAGAATTTACTTGTTACTGCATATTTTTTAATTATACGACTTTTTTTGTTTAAATTTGTTGATTATTTGTCCTTTTTTATTTTACTATTTTCTTATATCTACCATATATCATTTATGTTAAAATTAACGCTTTATACAAATTTTCTGGCTCTCGATTAAGAACTCCTAAAGTAATAAATAATTCCAAATATCAATTCTTACAATTAATTTATTGCCTGCTTGTCAATGTGATGATTAATGGTTGCTTTCAACAATATTTTTAATTAATGAAATGAAATTTATTTGTATGGCCATTATAAATACCCCTTGCTGATTTATCCTTACTCCTTGCCTATGCATCCGACATTTACTGGTAAAATCAAGATCTTTCCTCTTCCCAAAAGTCTTAGATAAAAATATTAGGAAATTCGGTGATTTTATTCAATGATAATTGCTACAATTCATAAAATTATTTATAATAAAATAAAATGAATTTTTTTCTGTTTTGCAATTAAATTACATCGATGAATTTATAAAAAAAGCATTTGCAGCAACAATTAAAAAAGAGAAAACGAAAACGACAACTCTTATAACATTTTCTGTAAACGTTTTATGAATTTGTTTAATCATATTGCATGAAAAATTAGGTTAAAAATAGAAAGAAATATGATTCGTAGATAATAATATATTTTTATAATAATTGCTAATTTATTATTATTATTATTATTATTATTATTATTAATATTATTATTATTATTATTATTATTGTTATTATTATTATTAATATTTTATTATTATTATTGTTATTATTATTATTATTATTATTATTATTATTATTATTATTATTATTATTATTATTATTATTATTATTATTATTATTATTATTATTATTATTATTACTATTATTATTAATATTATTATTAATATAAATATAATAATACATTAAATATTCCAGAGAGATTCTGTATTTCTTGCGTGATTCAAAAGCATATTTTCATATTCTCTTCAGTTTGCAAGTGACATTTTCTTGTATTGATGAATTTTCATAAATGCTTTATAAATTTATATAATTTATTTCATTTGCTACGTAACAAATTTCATGTTTCATGATTGAGTGGTCTTTGATGTTTTCCAATTTCAATTTTAATTCATATTTATTTTTAAAAATTATTATTATTGTTATAGTAGTAGTAGTAATAATAATAATAATAATAATAATAATAATAATAATAATAATAATAATAATAATAATAATAATAATAATAATAATAATAATAATAATAATAATAATAATAATAATAATAATAATAATAATAATAATAATAATAATAATAATAATAATAATAATAATAATAATAATAATAATAATAATAATAATAATAATAATAATAATAATAATAATAATAATAATAATAATAATAATAATAATGTTGAGATAAGTAAATTAAAATAAATTTAAATAAAATGTAGGTTCAATGTAAAGACAAATAAAAGCTTGATCATTCAGAATTGATAGTAAAGGAAAGTATGATGGAAGCAGAATTAGGAAATGGCAAAAGCAGTTGCAAAAGGCAAGAATCCGGAAATCCGAAAAAAATTCAATAAATTGTAAAGTTATCGAAATTAAATTGGGAAAACGGGACAGGTATAGATTAGCTAATGGTTAACATAATGATGATTAGGGATTTATCAGAAAATGGTTAGAAAAGGTAGAAAAGCATTTGTTTGGGTTAAAACAGAAAATTGTTAATTAATTAATTAATTGGCTAATAGGAAACCCGAGCTAATAGGAAACCCGAGTCAATGAAGAACCCGAGAGATGAAGGAAACCCAAGCTCGATTAACATGAAAAGTAAACAAAATGAGAATCTCGGAAGTCCATTATCATGACAGCATGAATAATGGAGACAAACAAAGTTTGGGACTATTACGAAGGAGTAGCAAAGGAAGCCAATTAATAATGATATGGTTCAAACAACGTTCAAGGAACTGGCTGTCAAATCATTTTCAGGTAGGTGCAATTTGGCGAAAAACCGATTAATCAAAGTGATTATTCTAAAATAAAAGCAAAGCCGAAATTCAAAATAATCGGCATTTTGGCTCAGCTAGGGTTAGAAGAAAACAAGAATAGGCAAACGATAAAGACGAATTAAGGAGATTAGGGAAAAGGAAATATAGAATAGGAGATTCGAAAAAGTGAAAAGGAATCAAATCAAATTGAAAGGAAAACGTTGGTCAGGCGAAGCTAAGGAAACAAAAGGTGAATATTATCTTTTTTCAAAGCATCAACACCGAGTGGAGAATCGGTCAAACTTGAACTTTGGTTATTGATTGTTTATTGTGGAGAGAAATATATTTTCGTGATTCAAATATACGTTGGGTAGTTTACTGTTTTGATTAGAAGGACACGAGGAGTCAGAGGTTGCCGACTTGAATCAGCACAAACCCAACAATAATAATAATAAGAAGAAGAAGAAATTAGGAGTACCTGAAAGTAATAAATTATATTTCAAATTTATAATTGAAAATAATCTGGATTGCATGACCTAGTATGGAAGTTGAGCAAATTTATTCAAACATTATATCTAATTTTTGTTTTGGCAAAAGATGAATCCAATTAAGGCTATGAGAAACATCTTGCCACATAGGGTGATTAGAGTGGAAGGTTGGTGAATACATAAGGTATTTGGCTTCCTCACAATCTTTCGTATAACAGCAAATTAGAGCAAGCAACAAGTCGTTTTTGCATGGCGTTGTCACTGGTGATGAAAAGCGGTTCGTCTATTCAAGTAATAAAAGAAAAGCAATGGCTCTCTCTCGGACAAACAGCGATTACACTTAAAACGGTACTTTACCCAAAGAATTTGTGTTGGCATATTCGATTATGAGCTCATGCAGCCTGGCCAAACCATTACAGCAGACATTTATTGTAAAGAATTGAACCAATTTAATCTCGCTTTGACATACGTTGCAGTAAGATAACGCAAGACTCGTGATAAAAGCATGCAGCGGGACTGTGAAGTCTTACCATATCCTATGTATTCACCGTACATCTCTTGTTCAGATTATCAACAATTTGTAAAAATGCCTGCTTTAGTCTATCGAAAGGCGGAAAGTTTCTGGAACGTTGGAAGGCCATTATAAATAATGATGGAAATTACAAAATTGATTAACATTTATTTTCTCTAATAAAAAAAAGTTTAAAAAGTTGTAAAATAATAAGTGAATGCTTTCCAGTACTGATAATATTATTGTCATTGATGTTGAATTGCAATGCAAATGCATTTCATGGTTGTTATCTTTGGTATTAGCTCATCCATTAAATACATTTCATAAGGATCTTCAATATACTCTTTTATACCTTTTTTGAACAGGTTGAAGTAATGTTACACAATCTAATATATAAAGATGAAAGTTTGTTTGTTTTCTATAGAATTTCCCACCGTTGGACCTAAGGTGCTGAAATTTTGCACGTGGCCCTCATTTGACTCGGAACAGATCATATGCTATGTTTCACCCCCAGATGATCACCCTAGGGTACCCTTAGTCGGATTTTTGGTCTGTCCGGTCAGCAATTTACCATATAAATAATAATTTATTAAATGCTTGCTACTTGCAGTTGAAAGTAATATAATTTAGTCAAAAATTTTCAAAGCAAAATTCAAACATGGAGAATGTGAATTTTATTTGATTAGTGAACCAGTTTGCAATTCTATAATTTTCTTCACAGTTTCTACACAAGATCTTTCAACATAAATATTTTATTCGACTCGGGAAAATGTTTGTGAACCGCTGGTACTTCCGTGTTATCTTACCCCCAAAAATTAAATTATAAAATACAATTAAAATAACAATATAAAAAATGAGAGAATACATTATTGATGACGTTATTGAACATGAATTTATTAAGGCTATCTGTGATTTATGTGAGTTTATGTGGCGCAAACGTGTTCTAAGCAACAGTGCCGATGTGTTCGACACTATTCTCAACGACATTGTGGTTTTCTGGCCACCTGGATGACCATTTACAAACTCTTTACAAACATTTGCTGAGTTTGTAACTGTGATTTAGAAAATAAATATAATAATTAAATGTGTTCTTTTTTAATTTAATTTTTGGGGGTAAGATAACACGGAAGTACCGAACCGCTCCTCATCTAAATAGAAACAAACATAATTCCATTTATAATTTGAATTTACCATTAAAAACATATTTTTGAAAATGTATTATTTAAAAAATCCTACCAAAGAACTAATTCAAAATCTACCATATTCCAAAAATCCACCTCAATTACACTTGATGCGCATGCGCGCACACACACCACCATACACACATACACACACTATAACAAAATTCAAAAATACACACAATTCAATCGAAGAACAAAATTATCTGATGCACACTGTAATAAACACATGAATAATTTGTTGTAATAGTTGAAATAAACTAAAAAGCAAAACTTTTAAATTATAGAATTGTTTTAAGTAAATAAACATTATTTTACTTAAACTTCTTTTTTAGTTTCTGTGAACATTTAACACCTTAAACTAATCAAAAAATAGAGACAAAGTAATTAACAAAGTAACTTAAAATTAAAATTTTGATGAGTATAAATCTGGAAGAAAACAAATAAACCGACTGACATCAAAGTGTTGTTATTATTTGCTTTGAATTCATAAATTTAACAGAACATTTTATTCGTTTTATTATATAATTTACTTTTTGATAGGCCGCGTGACATCATTATAATACTCATAATTATTATTATTATTTTTATTATTATTATTATTAATATTTTTATTATTATTATTATTATTATTATTATTATTATTATTTTTATTATTATTATTATTATTATTATTATTATTATTATTATTATTATTTATTATTATTATTATTATTATTTTTATTATTATTATTATTATTATTTTTATTATTATTATTTTTATTATTATTATTTTTATTATTATTATTATTATTATTATATTATTATTATTATTTTTATTATTGTCTTCATCACTATTTTTTATCTATTTAATAAAAAACATTATGTCAACAAATTGTTTATTCGATGTTCTCATTTAAATGAAATCTATCTTTTTAGACAGAAATGTAAATTTCGGAATAACAAAGAAAATCCGCAATAAATAATATATTATTTTTAATACATTTTTATTGCAGTTAATCTCTTAAAACCCTAAAATAATGTTTAGATTTAGTCACATTGAAAATATATTCTAATAATAAATCCAAAAATATTGTACGTATTTTTATTATAAACAAATAAATTTTGCCTAACCAAAAAACTATTTTCTCAAATTATTTGAAAAAATCTAATCTTCAAAACTGTAAATTACTTCTATTTGCCTTATATAGTTTTGGGTCCTTTAACCTTTATGAGTCCTTCATATAATGAACAACGTAAAGTTTAAGGTCAGTGCCGGCTTTAGGTATAGGCAACAAGGGCGGTTTTAAGGAGCGGCAAAATTATGAAGAATTAAAATTTAAAAATGAAGATTATTTTTTGTGCTTCGTGCTACTAATATCACTTTTTTACAGCACAAAATATATGGCACTTTTTATATATCACAAAATTGTCCAAGGCCGCCATTGCGATTTGTACTGTGGTAAATGATTACCCGCCTAGAGCGGTATTATTTCAAAATTGTCTAAGACCGGCACTGTTTTTGGCTTCTTGGATCATATATATTATGAGAACATTTTTTCAGTTTTCACCACTGATTTCTTTTCAATTTACATTGTATTTATTAAAAAGTTTGATAATGAATCAGTAAATATATCGATGTATTTTTGATATATGAAAAAAAACATCGATATATTTACCTATTCATTATCAAGCTTTTTAATAAATAAGGAACAAGCCAAATAAGGCATGTTATTTAACTTAATTAACTAATTTTAATATTGTATATTAATTAATTTAGAATTTAATAAGTATGTTATGCAAATAATACTAACTATTTTAATGTAAATATAATTATAATATTATTATATAATTTAAATAAACAGAATGATTGTAGAATGAAGCGTCTGATGTTTCCTTGCTCAAGATATTGTTGGAGTAAAATAATACTCTTGTTTGAATATTGAAATTTAGTTAATTTAAATGGATAGAACACTCTGGCCACGCAGTCTAACTATATATATTTTTATCTGGTTTTTTAAAATTTATTTTCATCACGAGAAAAAATATTTGTCATAATAATTTCTTTAGGTATTTTATTATAAAATATCAAGCTGTTTTGCAAACTTCCATTTCCCGGAATTGAAAGCATCAATTGAAATAAAAGTCATTGACATTTTAATTTCTTGTTTCACTTTTAATGGATTTAATAAAATTTTAATATTTTAAAACAAAAGAGAAAATTATTTAAAAATTATTAATTAAAATAAATTTAGTTGAAATAGTTTATTTTTCATCATTTTTACTGTTTATATCAAAAATTGTTTAATTCAATTCTCGGGACAAAATATTTCAATTAATAAAAAATATTAATAAAAATTTAATAAATTAAAATGAAAAAAAACAATGAATCTTGTCGAGACGTCCTGAATAATTATCAACTGGAAGCCAGTGAAATCTTGATAAATATTGAAAATAAAAATAAATTAATTAATCAACTTACATAATTAAGAAAATCGAATTAGTTTTCAAATTTTACAAATTTTATTTATTAGTAAAATTTTATTAAAGAAATTATTTCTTTGACATTGTTATAAAAAATACCAAAATTCATGATTTTATTGGAAAAATTCCGAGTAAAAAAAAAAATTTCAATTCAATAAATCTTTTAATACCGTATGTGAGGAGTTAAAATTAAAATGTTAAATTAAAATTATTTCATGATTAAATTTTGTAAAATTAAAAGTGAAACTTAAATTATTTGAAATATATTAGAATTAAAATCTTTTAAAATTAAAATAAATATTTTAATTTTAATCTTGAAATAAAATAATTTTTAATAAAATTGCAATTCAAGTATGAATGTGGTATGTTGACGGTATTTTTTGATATTTTGTTGAAATTAAAATTTATAAAAAGAAAATGTCCCAAGAATATTTGTTTATATAAGCAGAGTTAATGAAATATAATTTTGGATTTATTTAGTCTTAGTAATTTATTTGATGACAGAAAAATTGAATGCTATAGCTTTTAACACCGCATTTTGCAGACTATTTAATTTTATTTGTCATTTATAATGCATTTTAGGGCATATTATAATAGGGTGTCTTAATTTCCATATGCAACAAAGCATTTTTTCAAACACATTCATATCATCTTCTTATAAAACTTCGCCATAACTCATAAAACATTGAGCTCTGCCATGAATTTTTTGCATCTTTACTTCCTGTAGAATCACTGGTCATAATCTCTCATATCCAGCAATAGTACTCTCCTTAAATGAGAATTTCATGTCCATATAGCCTATTTCTTCCTAAATCAAGAGTCTGGAAATAGGCAGTCATTCATGTGAGGATCACTAAGTCATAAGTTCTTCCTGTAAGAAAATTCTTCATCTCTATTACACTGAGTACTTGTTGAATCCCTATTTGGTTACCCCTCAAAAGATGTGAAAGCATTAAATTGATCCACTTACTAAAAACTTCTTACTAAGCACAATAACCTTTCGGTTTCAAGAATATAAAGGCCTAAAACACTTTCGATCTTGACTTTCCTGTATTTAGTAATGATTATAAACGAGACTTTTCGTAAGTACACTTGATACATAAATATCAAAGTTTCAACCATAATAATCATATTGAAGAATTGGCATTTGAAAAAGTGATATGACATCACTAACATACCATTCCTTTCTCTACTTTTCTTTTTAGTCACCGATGTCCATTTCCTCAACAGAAAAAGTTACTGGACATGTTCCTAAGATAAATATGTCTAATCTTTTGTTAAATTGACCATTTTTAATTATAACTATTAAAGACTTCATTTACAAAGAACTCAATTCAAAAAATCCAAATATTGTTACCAAGGTTATATTTAGTAAAACAAGCGATAAAATCAAACTTTCCAAATTATGTTAAAATCCAAATAATAAATAGAAAAATAAATAAAATAAATTTTACATATTTTACCTCATAATTTATCCTATATTAAATACTAAAATAAAAAATGTATAAATTTTAATTCCCGGCAATTCTTCACCACAGCCTTTTTTTCACTTGTAAACTGAATAAAATTAATTTTAAATTTTCAGTTTAATTATCACAATAAATTTAAATGAATTAATTAAATTTTAATTAAATATTTCTCATTTATTCAAATAGAAAATTCGTATTGTTTAAATGGATCGCCAGTTAAATGTCATTGAAAATGGCAATTTATTTGAATTTATTAAAGTTCTCATTTTTCAATATTTTTGCAATCTTATCAAATGTTGGCTACGAAACCAGTGAAACGATTATTGGAATACATTTCGGGAGGAAATATGTCAGGTAAACTGATTTTTTGGTTCATTTTGGAAGGAAGGAAGGAGAGGGGGGGCTCTAGAAATTAAATTGCGCTTCATAATTCATTATTCCTCAGCATAAAATTAATCCTTATTGTCAATGTAAATTACGATTATTTCATAGCGCGATCCACCGAGGGCAAATGTCCGCTGGGAATATATTTTTTACAAATGAAATGCTGATTGAATTTCGTGGAAAATATTTAATTTCTTGCATTTTTAGATAGGATATTTATAAATTTATGTTCAATTATTATTTGCCTCGGATATTTGACTTATACCGCTACTTGGAGTTTGTATGAAACGGGTAAGGGCCAAGCTCGTGAGGATAAATCTCTATAATTTGATATATAAGGAAGGGGTGGGTGGCGGTGGGGTACTATCACATTTTATTTCTCATACTATTGAGAGGATTTATTTTAAAATTAATTTAAATTTAAATTTAATTAATTTAAATTTAAATAAATTTAATTGAAATTTAGCAAAAATTAATCTTAATTTTATTATTATTTATTATTTATATGTGGCAATTGATGGGAGAAAAACAATATTTTCGTGTTCATTTCTATTATTTTGAGGACAAACGTTTATAAAGTTAGGACAAAAAATAATTAAATGATTTTGGTTTTCGGATGATTTATTAATTAAAATAATGTTTTACAGACTTATTACGTGTTATAAATAAAATATTATTAATTATAAATAAATAATTTAAATACATAAATTATGGATTCCAATAGAGAAAATAAAAAAAAGAAAAGCCAATAACTAAATAAATTCTGGGTTTCATCAAGAATATACACGATGGTGGTGATCCTCCAATGAAAATCATTAAAAGGTTTAACCAATCAAAATATTTTGAAGATTTATAAGATTCTGAAAATGGAACAATTAACTTGGATCATTTTTTTAAAAAGTACGGACCCAATGTTTTCAGAATGATACAACTTATACTCAAAATGGGTTTGTTGAAGCATTAAGAAATGAAAATATATCAATTTGTCAGTCATCTGTTAGTCATTATGCAAAAAGTTGGATTTGAAAAGAAAAGATTGAAAATTGTTAGTGAAAAAGTGATATCTAGAAATTACTGCAAAGAAAATGTTTGCCCTTAAAAATCGCAAATTTAACGATTCTAGTTCGCTGTATCTAGATTAGAGGTCCCCAATGTTTTTAAGAAGAGGGCCACATAAAAATGAGTATCAAAGTTTTCAATATTTTATATATTACTGTTGGAACCAATTAGAGGTTTAGCATAACTAATCATTAACTTAAAGTTAGTTTCCTAATCCATCCCATCATTATTAGCCCTTTAAGATTATTGGTTATCGTTCCATCAGAAGTCAAATGTGATTGGATAATCACATCTATCTAGATTTTAGATGAAATTGGATTTAACCTACATAACTAGGTATTATGGCAACGGTGGGCAAATGCGGCTCTTAGAGCCGCATGCGGCTCTTCGTTGAGTAAACTGCGGCTCATTGATAATTGAATTTTTGATAATTGAATTTGAAAATTGAATTCGATTTTTTTATTTTGAAATTTTTTCAACTGAATTTTTAAAAAAAAATTTTTTGTTGCAATTGTATTTTCATGGTTAGTTCATTTTTACCTGTGTCACAAAATAGGTGTAAACAGAATTAAAATTTATAGTGTCATTCGATGGCGGTATTTAGAATCAAAATTTAATATTTCCTTATTACATTCTACCTTGTTTGATTCTTTTTATAAGCAATATTTAAATAATACATGTCTCACTACACTATATACCAGGGGTGGGCAAGTGCGGCTCTTTGATGAGCCATGTGGCTCTCTAGGACCTCATGCGTGCCCACCCCTGTATTATGGTCATTATCCGAAAAACACACCTGCGAGTGCCATTGTTCCAGCGAACAGCTGGAGGAATATAAGTCTATTGGCGATAACATAAAATTAGAAAAATACTTTATTTTAAGATTTTAGAAGGGTCGTTTAAATCTGATTCATTTGTTGTTTTTACAAGAATTTTTAAATTTGAATATATTTTCTGGAAACAAAACTGTTATAATGGACAATGTGAAGTTCCACAAATCAGGTGGAGTTGTCGATTGGCTTAGAAACAATTCAGTACAACATGATTTTTTACCACCATACACCACCCGATTGAATCAAATAGAGGAGAGATTTTCGGCTCCTTAAAATAGGTATCATGACATTTGACCTCTAAATCAAAACAAAAAAGATAATTTTGAATATGTGGAACAAAGTATTGATTCAATGAATAACGACAAGAATCTGGCCTTTGGTAACTTTTTTCGAAACATGAGGAAATATTTAGATCTTGCATTTAATGGAAATAGCCTCCATGATATTTAAATTATATTCTAGAAAATAAATTAACATGTAATTATTTAAATTAATTAACGGATAACTCCAAATAGTATGAGCCATATTATTCAATAATATGACCAAAAGATAAAAATTCCTTACATGCAGTGGTGTGCTGGAGCCGGCTCGCTCCGGCGCGCGCGAGCCGTTTGTTGGCAATAAAAAAATGCGAGCCGGCTGTTACGGATTTACCAGCACCCCCCTGCTTACATGGTTAAGTAAATTAGTCATACTATATGAATTTAAAGAGATATAAAAAACATAATTGTATTTTTAATCATTCATCAGCTAGATCAAATACATCTGGCTCAAAATCGTACTCGTACTGAGTTGGTGTTGAATCTTCAAATATCGAATTAATAAATTCGTTTCACCATAATTATATCATGTTTAGATATATGCCAATCCTCGAAATTCTCCATAAAACCCAGCTGACTGAATAGAGTTTTTTTATGTTTTGGATAGACATAGAGCTCCATGCATTACTAATCCAAAGATTCACAAGCCCTTGGCTGGGAGCCTTTGGGATTTCCAGGTCTTGTGTATTCTATTTCCTCGGAGTTTTTCCAAATATTAATAAAACTGGAGATTCTGTCTTTAAATTCTTTAAAAATTCCAATATCTCCTGCTTGTAAATGAAGGGTTAATCCTCCGGGTATTACCACAAGTTTTATATTTCTTTCTCTGCAGTGCTCTATTACACGTTCTGAAATATGAGCACGGCAAGAATCCCATACAATACATTTTCCTTGACTAGCATCAAACATTGGAAACATTAAAATTATCCATGTGATTACTAAATCTTGATTTACCCATACTTTTTCTTGTGTAACGCTATAAATATTGTTGAGCGAATTAATATTTGCAAAAGAATATTTTCTTTTGTGAATAGTAAGAGGTACAGATTTTCTTCAATTAGCCCAAGCTGACACAATTACTGTTATTCGCATGGAAGAAAACCCTGTTGATTTCATTATTACGTGTCTCCGTCCTTTTAAATCAACTTTATGGGTCCTATCGAAATAAACAGCTGTTTCATCCATTAACAATGTTTTCGACAAGTCAACATTAGGGATCGTAGCTCTTAAAAAACCCATATAATTAATGTCAGGGGAAATTAACGTATCATCTGATAAATTCGTAAAGTTGGTTGTCCTTCTAAGCGACAATCCCTTTCTTTTCATGAAACCGTCAATCCAGCGGCCTGAAGCTTTGCTGTCAATATTATTTTGTTCTCCTAATGTAATATCTCGATCGGATATGAAAGTTCGAGTAACTTTTATTTTCATTATTCTTAATTCAATAATTTCATCAAAAACTAATTCTTCAAGAGATCCCAACAAAGGCTTTCTTCCGCCGTCAGATGCTCTTTTCATCGATTCAGATTGTGCTCTAACCGCTTCTTTGTTTTTATACCATAGATTTTTAACATAGATTGACTATACGAGCAGCTAGCTCTGTCGCCGAAAAGGTTTGTTGCTTTATAACATGAATTTCCAAGCTCCATATATGAAATCACTTCTGTCTTTTTCATTGGGGTGATTTATAAGAAAAAATTATAATAGAAATTGTATTATTGATATAAAAGAATTTTAAAAAGTCATTAAATATTAATGGCCATGCTATTTATTAGTATGAATTTTTATAAACAAGAAATGATCATATTATTAGGAATAGTCATATTATATGGAGTTATCCGTTATTAATAATTAAAATATTAAGTATTATAAATAAAATATTATTATTTATAATATATAATAAGTCTGTAAAGTGATATTTAAAGTAATTCTAATGACTGACTAGTTTCAAGCTTATTTGGCTGTCATTGGTTTCGTGTAAGAAACCCATTAATTTTTCCATAATTCCGCATTGAATATTGCAATTGCTCCATCACTTAGTATCTGTGATGTAATTGTATTGGGAAATTTGATTTCCTGTCCCTCTCTTTTATGTGATGTTAACCATTATAGTTAATATATATGAATAGCTACATGTTTTTGATTGGTTATCTTGATAGTCTACGTTATCAGATTAAAGAACTGATTATTATTTATCACAATAATCCATGTGCTGTAGACACACATGTATATATATGTTTTTTGATACTCTCAAATTTTCGGCACTGCCTTTTTCAAGTGAATTTGACCATTATCACTTTTACCACTAATAGCTGGGGAGAAATAAATTTATTTCGTATTTTATACTAAATTTATCGGTTTAATTATATTTATTTTACTTATATTTCCTATTTTTTTAAATTTTATTTTATAATCTAAAATTTAAAAATATATTTTTTAAAAAAGTTTTTTAAAATTTTTTAAATTTTTTATTTAAATTTAAATAAATGTCTGAGGGATTTTATTTTTTAATTTCGTTGAATGTTGATAGATGGTTTAAATTTTTTGATATACAGAGTCTCTGCGGCTAATCTTTGCAATGTATTTTTGAACGTATCTTGTAATATTTTGCATTTTCTTTCGTGTATGAATGGTGCCGAATTTTATAGTCAATTTTTATAGTCAAAATTGCTTACCAGTATGGGCGCATATGCCAATAGGCAGAGCACGGCAACTTGCAAAGAGCACCAATCAAAAAGTAGCAATTTAAATTTTCTTTTCTTTGCAAAATTTCATCAAACAAATTTTTTTTACATAATTAATTTTGGATGAATTAATTAATGGAAAATGAGTTCACTTTGTTTCATATTTAAAATCTGACGGAATTTCAGGAAATTCTATATTAGAACTCAGAAACGAAAATAATGAAATATTATAAAAAATTTAGAAATTGTTTTCAAATTTAAATATAATTTTATGAAAATTTTATCAACTCGTGTAATTAATTGCTATAATCAGTTTTTTTAAAGATTAGAAACATATTTAAGACCTACTGCCAAAGAACAATGTTTAAACGAATTACTATGTTGTCAATGGAAACCGAATTCACGTCAAATATTGATTATACTGATATTATTATAAGAATTTTTTTCAATTTTCACCTCAGATTTCTTTTCAATTGAAATTGTATTTATTAAAACAATAACTACAAACCAGTGGAGATATAAAAACACATCGATATCTATATTGATTCATAGTCAACTTTTTAATAAATGCAATTTACTGATATTATTGGTGCATTTGGAGACAAAAATACAATTAAAATACTATGTTAATTTTTGATTGTTTTTAAATGAATTAATTAATAATAAACCAGAAATTATTTTTTTTTTATTTTATCTTTTCTGTTTTTCTTTGTTTTCCCCATTGAATTAGAAGGGCGCCTTAGTATATGTCACTTTAGAGCTCCGTAAATACAAATCTACTACTACCTAGTAGTAAATATACCCCTTTTATTTATCAAAAATATCATATAATAATATACCTTTTATCAAATTTCATTATGATATCAGCATATAAGGCATTATTTCCCTAAATTAAACCTTGTTTCAAAATTCATGAATTCTTTGTTTCAATGAATTTCAAAAAAAACTTTGATTTTTTGCTTTGACTCTATTGACAGTTTAAGAACCAAATGAAAGCTTTGTCCCGGGCCCTTGCTAATCTTTGTACAACCTTTAAAAGTTTTATACCAAATCCCATTCTAATGAAAAATGCAAAATTATCCTAATATCTTTTTTTGAAATATAAATTTTTTTGAATTTAGGAATATGAAATTAACAGATGTTTTTATGTGAAATACTTCGCATGTTATTCTTGACTAAAATTTCGATTCAATTTATTTTCTNTGAAAATTTTATCAACTCGTGTAATTAATTGCTATAATCAGTTTTTTTAAAGATTAGAAACATATTTAAGACCTACTGCCAAAGAACAATGTTTAAACGAATTACTATGTTGTCAATGGAAACCGAATTCACGTCAAATATTGATTATACTGATATTATTATAAGAATTTTTTTCAATTTTCACCTCAGATTTCTTTTCAATTGAAATTGTATTTATTAAAACAATAACTACAAACCAGTGGAGATATAAAAACACATCGATATCTATATTGATTCATAGTCAACTTTTTAATAAATGCAATTTACTGATATTATTGGTGCATTTGGAGACAAAAATACAATTAAAATACTATGTTAATTTTTGATTGTTTTTAAATGAATTAATTAATAATAAACCAGAAATTATTTTTTTTTTATTTTATCTTTTCTGTTTTTTCTTTGTTTTCCCCATTGAATTAGAAGGGCGCCTTAGTATATGTCACTTTAGAGCTCCGTAAATACAAATCTACTACTACCTAGTAGTAAATATACCCCTTTTATTTATCAAAAATATCATATAATAATATACCTTTTATCAAATTTCATTATGATATCAGCATATAAGGCATTATTTCCCTAAATTAAACCTTGTTTCAAAATTCATGAATTCTTTGTTTCAATGAATTTCAAAAAAAACTTTGATTTTTTGCTTTGACTCTATTGACAGTTTAAGAACCAAATGAAAGCTTTGTCCCGGGCCCTTGCTAATCTTTGTACAACCTTTAAAAGTTTTATACCAAATCCCATTCTAATGAAAATGCAAAATTATCCTAATATCTTTTTTTGAAATATAAATTTTTTTGAATTTAGGAATATGAAATTAACAGATGTTTTTATGTGAAATACTTCGCATGTTATTCTTGACTAAAATTTCGATTCAATTTATTTTCTCAATTTATTGCAAATTTGAAGTAAAATTTGAAAGATGAAAAACAATTCCTTTTATTTACATCCAGTGGGAATGATTTCTGAAATTTATGTGACATGTTTTATATTCCATTTTCAAATCGAAACTGCTATAAGTAGAATTATATGAACAATGCTCGATACTGCACAGAATGGCATGCAGTCAGAAACACGTGATAATTAAGTGAACGCATTTACAACTAATTTCGGCACAGAGCAATTTAATATACAGAGTATTGTCATATGTAAATGCTTAAAATCATTAGTAATATCACATTGCAAGAACTACAATAAAGTTAAAATATAAATAGTCGTTGTGTAAAAGGTAACTATAATTGGTTAGTATTTTGCCATTGGCTATATAACAGAGCTCATTTCCAATTGTTTTCACACTTGTGTTAATCATGGCACGAACTGAGTAAGCTGAGTAAACAGTAAACTGTCAGATTTTTATTGGACAATGTATGTTGCGGCTGCTTTCTACGTACCTCTGTCGACAGTGAACAATATTCTTTGTCAATTTCGTAATTCAGGAAAATCTACCAGACATTGAAGAGCGAAATATAATCGTTTTTCATGGATAAGACTCGGTTTAGTTCATGGGTGTTAACAATTGTAATTTTTTAGGGTGCCCATTTACTTGTGACAATGCACTTTATAGCCAACACGCCAACTTACATCTTTGTATACTCAATGAAGCTTTTAATATACACCAAACTCAATTGAGATGATTTTTATAATACAAGTTAGTGCGTAAATCAACATAATAAATAATTTGTTTTCATAAACTAATTGAGTCATTTTATTAATATTATTAATAATCTTACAATATCATCTTTTCACCTTCGCGAAATGAAAGGCTCTGACGGAAATGTTTGAAATGCTAAGGAAATATTAAATTAATTTTAACTTTTTCACTGAAACTCAAATTTTTGCCATTTTTTTCAACTAAAAATTGTCTGAAATAAAGCTATTATAGGAATGTATCTCATTGCGTCATATATGCATGTTGTAAGTTTGCATTCACTTTTTCAATTTCTATAGTTGGAGAGTAAAGTGATAAAATTGTACATGCATGTAGTGAGAGTGCCAACTAAATGCACTCGGTGTGACAAACGATTGCAATTATCATTACTGAATCCATACTACTTACAAATTCTCTGCTTATAGTAGATTCAATTTGAAAATAGTGTTACTCTATAATATAAATAAAATTAATCCGTAAGTTGTTTACATTTTAGAGGCGTCATTCAAAATCCAAACACTAAAACATTTCCCCGTGTTTCCTGTAAATACTCATTTTATACGATTTTGTAAATAATTCTAGTTTTACAGTAAATAAATTATAATTTGAGTCCCATGGGCATATATATCATCAAATTTGATAATAAAGCGAGAATATAAGCTAAATGAAAGTCTAGACTCATGAATTAGCATGAAATAGATCATAATTACACGTTTGCAAAATTAGTAAAATTTTTATCTTTTCATCATTTTAGTAAATTCTACTCATTTAAACAAAACTCATAACAAATTCAATCTCTCTGGGTACAAAAATATATGCTCATACATGATCTATAAATAATTCCAAAGCAAAAATGATATGAAAATAAAAATAGATTTCAATTAACAGGAATATAAATACAAAACAAGCCATAAACAAGCCGCGTTCACGTTTAAGCCGTATTTTATTTCAAGGCCTTCAAGGCACTCAAATTCATCGATTTCCGTAAAATATTATCAAAATGTTAGTAACAACTATCCCAAATAGCATCCAATTCAGCAAATATTTTTTACCTTCTATTCGCCTAGAGCAGATCTGAACAACGTAAGAAGCGTCGAGGACCAAAATTTTTAAAGAAAATAGTTGCGGCCGAATAGGTAATTAAAAATAATCCTTCAGCCTCAATTATTGCCCTTGATATCAATGGCTTCTGAGTTTTTAGGAGATTTCTAGAAATCGTTCACGAGCAGTATGTTGTGCAGGTTTGGCCTAGGGGGTGTATTTGCAAGATTTTACACAAAGTAAAGGATTAATTATTATTTTGTTCTTAAATTAATGTTTTCTAATCACAACAAGTCTCCTTTAATATTACTGTTACTGTTGAATTTATATTTTAGCAGAAATATCGGAAATACCGATATTGAGCCAAACCAATACCGGTATTTCGGTACTTCAAAAAGTCCGGTACTACCGGTATAAACAAATTATAAACGGCATTTTCTTTTTTGATTAATTTTTACTTAATGTTCAATACAGTTTTTTAAAAATTTTTATATTTTTGTTATTGAATATTAAATTTATACTAATTTTAATATTTACGTTAAAATAATTGTAAATATCAAAATATCGATATATTTACTGATTCATAATCTTCAAGCTTTTTAATAAATATTGTAACAATTATTAATGTTTGAATAAATAGTTAAACATACATGGTAATGATTTAATTAACACCAATCAAACATTCTTTTCACGATATATTTCAACAGTTTTCCTGTCATCATCAGGTGGGATATAATAACTATGTAAATTAAGGATTTTAAACAAATTTATTAATTGTATAAAAACTTTTAATTATTTTTAAAAATTATAATTAAATTAATATATTATTTTTAAAATTTTAGCATTCAAAATTTAATTTAATAATTTAAAAAATTTATTAATTATTTAATTTAACACAACAATCAATACATACAATATACAAGAAAAAAATTATTTAAAAACATTTAAAACACAAGTATTCACTGCATTCTGCACATTAATTTTCGGATTCAATGACTTTATCAATAACGCTTCACAAGTTACACGTTTCCAATAATTATCGAATTTTATCAAAATAATTAAATATTTTTATTAAATAAAAAGGTATTTATATAATTAATAAATTTGTTTAAAATCCTTAATTTAATGAGTTATTATATCCCACCTGATGATGACAGAAAACTGTCGAAAGATATCGTGAAAAGAATGTTTGATTGGCGTTATTTTATAATTATTAATTTCATAATAATTTTAAAATAAACGTTAAAATAATTATCAATTTATATAAAATATTTTAATATAATTTATTTCGTTTCAAATTAAAATTTTTAAAAGCAGATTTATACTAAGTGAGATTTATGAAGGGAAATTAGTATTAGTGCAAGAATAATCCAGGTCTTGTGAATTATCTAACGCAATAATTCCCAAGGTGGGTCCCGCGCCCCACTGGATAGCAATTTAAAAATGAGCAATGCAGTATAGTAACTTCATCAAAATTATTTTGTAATTCAATTTCAGTTCTCTATTATGTGTTTTGAAATTTCATTTTTTTCTTATAATATCCCAATTTCTTTCTAAATCCTAAGTGCTGTGTCCTTAACAAATTGTCATATAGGATTTTTTTCCCATAAAAAAATTATGTATGTTATATGGGAAGATTAGAATTATAAAAATACTTAAGTTGGGCAGGATAAAAATATGGTTGGGAAACATTGATACACCAAATAGACAATTTGGACATATTTTCGATTAACATTTTTCCTGTTATCATAGGAAATTCACTGATACGTAATAAACTCAAAACTGTGTGCTCATTTTTCATCATGATGTTTATGCATAGCATCGGTTGTATTTCACTTTTGCCTCGTGATCTAGAATGTATGTCCCTAATAATTGTGTGTGTATGCAATCATTAGACAGTGTTCTCCTTTTCCTGCTTATAGCGAATTAAATTTGGAAATAGTGTATAAAACATCCATTCCCAAGAAAGTAGATTACCTTTAAGAGCCTTCGTTTGAATAAAGTTTATATTGAAATCAATTGTCAAATTTCCTCAGACTTTGTGTAATTTTAGGGGAAAATAAAATTTGTTATTTGTTGAATATTTTGTTCATAATTAAAGATCACAAGGAGTGAGGCTAGATTTGTGATTCTACCACAAATTTGCAAAATTATAAAAATTATTAATTTTGCTGTTATTTTCAACAATTTTCAATTAATTACCTCCTAGAATGTCTCTTTGTGACCACGAAAGTTCGGATTTAATCCCAAATTCAATAGGAGAATTGAAAACTCAAATTCTTGTTGGTTTCGGCGAGAATGATAAAGTTCTAATAGGTAAGGAGGCCAGATACAGTTCAAGTCCTCTAATTCTCATAGATGGTTTGCACTATTTGGCTGGAAAGACCTTCAGTGAAATAGTTTCTATGAAACAATACCCATTTCGGTTTAAAATCAAGAACAAATACAACAAGCCATACATTAAGATTAAAATGAAGGATTTGACGTATTTGTCAATTGAGGAGACTTTAACTTACGTATTTAAGTATTTAAAAACGAGTGCTGAAGGCTTCCTAAATTCCAAAGTTTCCTCAATAGCACTTACCGTTCCAGACGAATTCTCCGAATCTCAATTGTTGTCCATTAAAGCAGCTGCTAATATGGCAGGGTTACGAGTAGTAAAGTCCAGTAGAGACGCAATCTCGGCAATATATTCGTACGAGATAAATGAAACCGAAGAGGACATAAACGTATTGGTCATTGATATTGGTGAAGAATCCACAAATTTAGTAATGGTTTCGTGTGATCAAAACGGCCAGGAAGTAATAGGTACGCACTTTATCAGTAACTATGGCTCAATGAAATTTAGCGGGGCCCTAGAAGGCTATCTGTTGTTTTTATATCAAAGAATGACAGAAACAAAATTAGAAAATAAGAAAAATATCTTCCATTTGAAACGAGAAGTCGAATATTTACAAGCTCACTTAACCACTTCCTATTTGAGCGAATTTCGATGGAATTCTATAGGAGTTGATGTTGAGGATGTCGTTCAGATTACTCGAGCAAAATATGATGAACTCATTTCCGATACAATATTTGAGTTGGAGAAAACCTTAATTGGTTTCCTGAAGGAGATCGAGTTAAAACGCTCGGATATAGCTCAAATCGTATTGTTAGGATCTTCATTTAGCATACCAAAACTACAAAAGGAAATTCAAAATTTCTTCTATAATCATGAGTTGAGATCGGAAAACGGTTTCAACGAGGCCCCAGTAAGAGGCATTGCTAAAATCGGGCTGCAGTTCCGTAAAGAAGATCAAATTAATTATGTCGTTCTACCAGATATTTTGTATAAGGACATACGCATTGAGGTCTTCGGTTCGATGTCTCAAGTGATCGCTGAAAGAGGTTTAGTTCTTCCAATTAAAAAATCAAAGACCTTTACCTTGACCTTTGACAATCAAAGCGAAATAATCATAAACGTATTGGAAGGGAACAAACTTATTGCAAGACGAAATACTTTTCTTGGACAAATTGAATTTCGTCGACCTCCAACGGGATTGAGGGGGATAATACTATTCAATATAGAAATAGAAGTGAAGTCGAATGGATACATTTTCGTGACTGCCACAGACTTGGAAACCAAGTTACAAAGGCAAATCATTATCCGCAAGAACTTCCAAAAACTAAATAGCAAACAAAATTCTATGCCAAATGATGAGCAGATGAATGAAAAAGATCGAAATTTAGAAATTGCGTATGAAATTCGTGAAGAAATCGAGAACATTGCGTATGAAATTCGGGGCCACATCTTACAGAATAGCACTTTTATTAGCAGAATTAAATCACAAATTGACTTGAAGATTTTGAAAGAATCTGTCAACGAAATCATTGAATGGTTCGCGAAATATTCGTACGCTGAAATCGCTGATTTAGAGAATGTAAAAAGAAAATTCGAAGGAAATATTAAACCAATTTTACAAAATGCTTTCAATTTGTAATTTTATGCAACAGATTGTTCTTTATTCTAAACGTTTTATTTCAATCTTGTAAATAAATCTCGCTAGTTTGTTCTTACTTCTAGGATAGTCCGACTATTTCTCGTTGAAGGAACTTTGGAACGAAAACATTTTTGTTGAGGCTTCCGAGTTACAAAAGTTCCCGATCTGTGTGTCGAATCGTATAATAATAATAATAATAATAATAATAATAATAATAATAATAATAATAATAATAATAATAATAATAATAATAATAATAATAATAATAATAATAATAATAATAATAATAATAATAATAATAATAATAATAATAATAATAATTAAAAAGAGAGTTTGAAGACTATAAATCAGTAATATATCGATGTTTGTTGATACTTGAAAAAGGCAGTGCCGAAAATTCGTGAGTATCAACAAACATTGATATATTACTGATTTATAGTCTTCTAGCTCTCTTTATAATTCAATGGAAAAAATAATCAGTGGTGAAATTGGAAGAAATAAAAGTTCTTATAATAATAATAATAATAATAATAATAATAATAATAATAATAATAATAATAATAATAATAATAATAATAATAATAATAATAATAATAATAATAATTATAATTATAATTATAATAATAATAAATAATAATAATAATAAAATTAATAATAATAAGTAATAAGTAATAAAATTATATTAAGGAGTAATATTAGTTGTGCTCTAAAAGGAAGTAATAGATCAAATAATTATTTAAATAGAGCTGTTGTTTAAAACGAGCAATAATTGTAATTAGATGAGATCCCAAAATAGATAATCGAAAGCTTAAATAAATTAAAAGTAATCTTAAAATTATTAATCTTAATCCTAAATTAATTTTTTAATATATTTTATAGCTCACTTTTATTTATTTCAGAGCACAATTAATAGCCACCCTTATAATAATAATCAAATTATTGGTCATTCTGATTAATAGAGCATATTTCAGGATTTGCATATTGTGGAAACCTTCCAAACATTCCTTATACGGCGTTCTTATTTATAGAGATTGGAGGTTATTTAGCTCTTACGTGCTACCATTTCTTAATAGAGATCATGATTTATTGTCAATGGTGTTAATCGCAATATTTTCAGAATATTTTCAAAAAATAATGTTTAGAGGTCATTGTATAATTACGTCACGCTCGAAGGTGGGTGGGTGGATGAGTTGAGCTGAATGTATTTTATGAACCACAAGAATTATTATTGCAAAATCTACCTCTGATACTATGCTACAGTGATGCTGATACTTTGACTAGACAACGATGACAATTATTGCTGCTACAGCAAGCTCCTAAGCAGTCTAGAGATCCGTATGGTACCACTAGGCTGCCCTCATTTCGTGAACAATAAAATGACATCACTATGGTTGGATTAACAGAAATGCGACCAAAAGTGACAGGGTTGGTGGGTGGGTCCAAAATGGTCATTTTGACGTGACGTAATTATGCAATGACTTCTTATAAACAAAACAATAAAGTTGGAAATTATTACTAAGCATCAATAAAACTTGAATTATAAAAATGCAAGATTTTCTTGACAAAACCAAACAAAATAAAAACAACAAATTATTATAAAATATTTCTATCGAGTAAAGCGGACAAGAAATGAAGAGCGCAAGATTTGTACTGATATTTATACGCACTGGCGTAGTTAAGGGGGGGGGCAGGGGGGCGGAACCGCCACAGGCGGCACTTTGCCTCACTAAGCCACGGTTTATACGCATGCCTTTCATTGTAATCAATGTAATTTATTTATTCATCATTATATCTTCAATGCCGACCTCGTCAACATGTGACTTGTTTAAAACAAATAAAACTCAGCTGCTAGAAAAATGAAGTAATTTGAATTATTCCAAATTAGTACAAAATCATGAAATCAAGGAAAATAGTCACCAAAATATGAACATTTGTGGATTTGGTTTTATTTTTATTTTTAAAATTTCTGAAATGATTGCACTGCAATGGATATGGGGAAGTGAGAGGGTTGATCAAGAGTTGTAAAGGGGGTGATTTATTTCAATAAATATTTTATTTTTATTATTATTTTAATTAATTTTCCTACAAAATTAGTTAAAGATAATAAATAATAATAATAATCACTTTATTAAAACAAAAATTCAAAATCGTGACCACTTAATTGAAACAAAATGTTAATATTATTTAATTGTGTGTCTGATCACGTAAGCACATATACTGTGTAAACCGCGGTGCGCATGTAATCACATATTCTACATAAACGTCACCACTACTCGCTCGAGGACTATGTAATACACACATTGGCCCATTGGTTTAGTAAGCTCATAGTATCCTACTTATCAGGAGTCAGAATCAATACCGACTTTAATAATAACCCAACAATTTTGTGTTTTTTATTCTTATTATACACTTTTCCCTAATTTTGTTTCGATTATATCTCCCATTGCTACCAATTATTTCCTAGGTCTAATTTTTATATGTCTATTCCATTTAGTAAAGTAATTTTAATTTTACAACCCCAACAAGACGTTCAGATTTTAAATCTTTGCAAAATATTATATTAATTAAAGAAAATAAAATATCCCTTTCAAATCCCCCCTTGAATATACTTACATAAATGCCTAGCTTCAAAGAAGATCGAGGAGGGCGCCCTTTGTTAAAAAGAGAAATAAATCAAGTCAATCGAAATTAATCATATCTTTCGTCAAAAATGAACAAGAATCTTTTGAGCTGTAATTAATTTCGACAATTATGTATAAATTCACTAGAGAAAATGATTCTTTCCCATTTTACTTTCGCTTCTTTGCTAAAAGATCAAATGAATATAATTCACGAGGAAATTTTTCGAAAATTTTAAAGAACATTTCTATCAATTATATTAATTAACTTCCTTTTAAGTTCATTAAGTTCTTTTTATGACAAAATTTAAATTGCTCAACGTAATTCTTAAACTGACGTTAAATAAAATAATTTTATTTTATTTTTGAGGCTATTTACAATTATGTTCCTTCTATCTAAAAATTACGACATTTCCCTTCCCTTACTGTCACCGCCCTCGTCATCTTTACATTCATAATCCAAACTTATATCACAATTGACATCCTGGACCTAACTGTTCAATTCTGAAATATTATTTTTAAATATTTACATGGTGTTTTAATGCATCAATTAAATTTTATTTCTAGGTCAATTATTCAAATAATTTGTTCATGTTTAAATTATGTCAATGAAGCAGGTTTTTTTTAAGTGTTTGATTAAGTTTGACATTTTGGGTAAAATTAAATCAAAAGTTGTTAAATGAATTTGAGAAAAATGCAAAGAGAAATCTCCTAGGAATAAAGAATTATTTCAATTGAACATTATTCATGCAAACTGTGACAATGCAAATATTTTTGAACCAATCAAATCAACATTAGAGATGTATTTATAGCAAGTATTGTAAATTGTTTGGAACTAATTTCCATAGATTAATTTTTTTTATTTGTTAATTATATTTCTAATAAACTTAGCAAACAGTTACCGAAGGATAAAAAAACTGAGAATTATTTATTAGTTATATTGCCTTCGGGTTGGTAATGTAGTGCCGATGTGTTGCATTGTACCTTCAAAAGTGAAATAAAAGCCCACATTGACAATTCAAATTTAACCCAACTGTGGACCAATTTGTTCATGACGAAGGTTATTATTTAGGAATTATTAAGGAGCTGGACGAAACAGAAACAGAAATTTTCATTCAAACAAAAGACAACTTGGTACACTCTAAAAATACTTTAGTAAAGATGGCAATAGCTCTCAAATTATCGATGAAATCTTTCATTCATATTGTAGAAGAGGTTTTTGAAAAGTAAGTTATCAAATCTGGCAAAAAATGCACATTGAAAATTAAAATATATTTGTGGAGTTTTTGGATAACGTTTTCGGAAAAACATTTCAGACTTTTTAATGAAAACAAAAATCATGTCCGAAGTTTTGAATGACCGCCAAGTTCCATTGCCATATCTGTTTATAAATCCAAAACATTGTTTGCAATTTTAAATTTCTGTAACCGACTGAACATAAATAATAAAACTTACAAAGATATAGAAGAAAATGATCATAAAGCCTTTTAGTCATTAATATGTTCCCGTATGTAAGTATATTTTATTATAGAATTCGTATGTGTGTTATATAGTTTGAATGTTTTTATATAGTTACCCAATTGCCATCAATTAGGTGATGCAAAGACACATATTAAGGGCAGGTGGAAATTAAAAAATTGAACTTTCGTATTTATTATAAATTCCAGGGCGTCTGTGATTTATTTAGTCTATTTTTATTTAAATTCAAAATTTTAAAGCTCTTCTAAATTGTTTTTGTTCACTAAAAATTTCGAAAATATTTTTTAAGTGAGTGGTGTAATTTTCTCCCCGTTACATGAGTTCGATCAATCTTTTGTTCTTTGTATTCTATTCTTCTCACCAAAATTATTTTTTTCTGCTTATTTTTTCTGCCTATCATTTGTCAGTTTTCACAATTCACGCAAATAACTTAAAAGTGTGTGTAATTTTGTTTGATTTTAATTGGTGCAATTATATCGGAATGTATTATTCATGTGAATTTGACTGTATGCCATTTAGTGTAATGACGCCTGTCAAGATTTAGGATTTTATTTCATACTGAGACTTTAATTATTAAATTAATTAATTTATAATTTTGTAATTACATAGGTTTGTAATCGATTTAAAATTATTATATTAGTCCTTTATATTTGTATTTGCCCAAAACTTCCACTCGAAAATATTGATTTTTCAAATTTTTAATTATTTTTTTGCACTTAATTTGCAATTCAAATTTAAATAAATTTTAGAGAGTTTACATTTTTGTTTAATTTACATAATCCCAACAATTAGATATAGTATGCCCTGGCTATTCGGATAATCATTCTGACTTGGGAAATTCTATTTTCCTTCGGCACTGCCCAGCTAGCCAAATGGGTTGATACTGAGTATCAACTAATGGAATGCTAAATCAAAAACAAACTCTTAAAAAGTAATAAATTGCATTTTAATTAATTGTTTCTTGAATCGATTAATAAAAAAATTTCATTTAATTTTTTTGTCCAAAATATACAAGTCTACCGAACGGATTAGGGAAATAAAATTTGAAGAAATTCCCAAAGAAAATTTAATGACCTATTAAGGAATTTGCTCCCCAAGGTCTAACTGATATCGTCTGAAGAATTGCTAATATATATTTCTCTAAAAAAAAATATGAATATTTAATGGATTATATGCTTTCACCGTCTTTAAGATAAGATATTTTTTTCCAAAACTTTTATCAACAATTTTGGAATTTTTTTTTTAATTTTAAAGAAAATCAATTTTTTTCACTATATTGAATTTATAATTTTATTTTTATCGATTATTTAAAATTCATTTTATTTTTTTATTATTTTCTATTTTTTATTTTTTCTTATATTTAAGAAATGGATTTTGTTTACATTATCGATTTTAGAAATTTTTCAAATGTTTATTTTTTTTCTCATTTTTTGAATTTTTTTTCATTTTTGTCTTTATGAAAATATTTTATTAGCTTTAAATTGAATTAAATTTTATTCGGAAATATTTTGCGATTTTTTTATTCTTTTTTAGAAAAATTTCCAGAGATAAGTAATAAGCATGAATTAAAAATATCAAAAAATTAAATAATGATCAAGGCGAAAATTTTTTTTAATAGCAAAATAATTTTTGATTTTTTGAGTACAATAAGGAAGTAGGAAAAACTACAAACAAAATCGAAATTAAATTTCTTATCTCGATAGCTAGTACGAGATAAAGGAACAGGATAAACGGGAAATCCGCGAGATGGCGTCTTCTAAAAATGATATATCTCGACATCTTTTAGAGATAATAAAAGAACTGGAGATGACCAAAGGGAATATACGGGTAGAAGGAATCTAAGAGAAAGTCAATATCATTAAGTGGCATTAGATTGCAGACTATAAAAAGAAATACGACTTGAATCAAAGAGAAAATGTTTAAAGGATACAATTTTTAAAGGAGAAAAAGGAGACAGAAGTTGTAAAGAAAAGAAGTAAACAGAATTTGAACGAAACCCAAGGTGAATTATGAAGTTATCGGAAAAGTGATTTAAAAAAAATAAAATTTATCGAGTAAATTTTAGTTAAAGCTAAAAAAGCAACTATATCTAATTTACCAATCATTGTCAAGTGGCTGTCAATTCTAAGTTGTTCTGTAAACGTGTTATTCCTCCTAAAGGATTGCAATAAACACTCAAGTCTTGGTAGTGATATTGAATTATTTGTGTCAAGGTAAATTGGTAATAAATTGTCTTAATCAATAAATTTAAACTGCCTGTTAAACGCATGCTTTGGTATCAGATCAATAATTGGTAATATTTAATTTCATCGACAACCCCAACAAATATAAAAAAATAAGAATCAAATTAGATCTTAAAACAAATAAATGAATTATCATTGTTTTATAATAGCAATAATTTAATAAATTTAGATAGGTTTTCTTCATGGCTTTGCCCTTTATCCGTAGTGTTAAAATAAATTAAATATTTCAACCTTTAATAAATCATTTTATCACTCTTTTTCTCTTTATTCGAATCTTTTTTTCGGGTTTCTTTTCAAAAATATAACAATTCAAACATTTAGCTTTAAGACTAGACATGTAGTCTTTTATTTTTATTAACCATAGTTACTTAATTCTCATGATATTGTCTAATAAAATCAAGTATATCACGACCCAAAATTATTTGCCATAAATTCCAGAATAGAAATCGAGCGACATCGATTCTAGGACGATATATATGTTACAGTTAAAGTTTTAAATTCAGTTTTAGTATATAGTCACTAGTAAATGCATACATTAATATGAATTTTAAAATAATAAGATAATAATAAAATGCACACTATATTTAGCTAAAATATTCATTATTGCAACATGGCATACTAGGATGACATTTATGTCTTTTAATATAGAATGTATACATCTGAATTTATTTTCAAAGTTTAAACTATTATTTGATCAAACCCGATTTAATTTTAAAAAATTTTAAAATATTTAAAAAAATTTTTAAATTATTAAAAGAAATTTTTAAATTTTGTTTTATTATTTTGATAAGTCAAAAAAACCCTTTTGAAGTAAAATATAAAAATAAATATATATTTTTAATAAATACAACTATTTTTATTACCCTAAGAATTGGAAAATCTGTCCGGTCGACAGAAACATTTCCCCAAACACAGAAATTTCATTTGATTTTCTTTTGACTGTATTTGTAAGATAATTAACTTAATTTTGCATTGTTTATAGAACAATTTTCTCCATTTAATGAATTTTCTCTTCAAAAAATTACATCAAATCTCGGCAATTATATTGTTGACGTTAGATTTTTGTTTTATTAAATATTCTTGAAAGTAAAACTAATATTTATATTTTGACTATGTAATTGTCGATTTGACTAATTTGTCAGAAAATAAAAAGATTTATTAAATATTGTTGAAATAAATTTTATTTTTAAAGGTTTGCAGTCAGTTGTAGGATGGGACTCTTCTTTAGGGGTGACATACTTTTTTTAAACATTTTTAATATTTATAGAAAACCAACTGATACTGGTTTCTAAACTTCATTCGAAAGTTTTTGTGAATTCAAGTATAAGAGAAATATAGTAAAGGGGTTGGTTTATCGTTCGTCTTTGTCGTCTACTTTTGTAAATTCAGTAAAAAGTGTTGACTAATAGGTTGAATTGCTATATAAGAATGGTTATGCAAAATCCTTTTTATTAATTATGGTAGAAGAGACTGTTGATAAATTTATTAAAAATCCTAAGGATCCATGTTTGAGAAAATCTGGATGTGATTTTGTTAAGGGATGTGTGTGTGTGAGAGTCTGATGAGTTAAATAAAATAAATAGTGTGTGTAAGGATGATGAGCCTAAATTTGTGTTGGTATTGCCGGACTCAGAAGGTTTTAAGGATTATAAAAAGGAGATAGAAAAGCAGTTAAGTAATTTACACTATAGGATTGTGTCAAATTCATGGAAAGTATGCAATATATTTATTAATAAGTCTAAAACTCCGGTCTCGTTTATCGGTTTACCTGTAATGGGTGTAATGCCACATACATATGTATGTTTATCTAGTCATTAAAAAATCCATCACAAAAAGTGAAAAATATTACAAATACCATTCTACTTGTAATAGGTCAAAAAGACTGTTATTGTTCTGAATGATCTTTACTCTTTACATTAACATCATTCATCTTGAACCTTTCAAATCATTTCTAGTTTTTCACTTTTCTCTTAAATACTTAAGTTTACAAAAGGATTTCTTTTGGAGGATACTCCGGATCTCAATTTCTTTCCTTGCTCAAGCCTATGAAAAGGACAATTACAAAGGCTTTCTTTAACGAATATTATATAACAAAGATTTAGGCGGTAGAATTAAACATTCATAAGCCTTCCCGACATTCATGCTGCCTGATGTCCAGATAATGAATTATCAAATTTCCGCCTCAAATGCAATCTCTCCCATGAAAATATAGCTGAATGTCTGAATTTCTTTCATTTGCAAATTATCACGAACAAAAAAAATTTTCTCAATAAATTGTTTTTAACGGCCGTCTGCAGATTGTGGGCAAATCGGGAATTTTTTCAACATTTTTCCCAGTGTATTTTTTAGAGCAAATCACTCATCGGTTTCCGATGCGAAGAATCTCCCGGAGAATTCTACGATTCCATTACAACAATTAAAATAAAATTTTAAAAAAGGAAGAAATTATTTAATAAATTATTGAATAAATTATTGATTTCCCATGAAAATTAAAATGGAAAAATTCCGAAGAAATCATAAAGTGAATCTCCCCTCCCCTCCCCCTCCCTCCTCACCCGTATTAGATTATTGATGACAATTAGACCAGGTAAATTACTAAGGTAAATATTTGTAATTTCTAACATTTATAATTTTTGAGATTTTGATTTTAGGTTTTATATTTAGATGTGTTAATTTTCCATATAATTATTATTTCTCAAATAAAATTATTTTCTACTCTAAATATTTATTTAACAAACTTATTTATAATATAATAATAATAATAATAATAATAATAATAATAATAATAATAATAATAATAATAATAATAATAATAATAATAATAATAATAATAATAATAATAATAATAATAGTAATAATAATAATAATAATAGTAATAATAATAATGCATTAAAGCAATTTTTAAGCATGCCCTGTAATTATTTTACTTAGTTGCTGTTACCAAGACTATTTGGCTAAAATTCAAATCACTATGTTATATTTAACTATATTCCCCTTTGATAATATTGTACATAGCGTAAAAGCTTTAGAATAAATATTTACAATAGATTTTATATTTATATTATTTTCAAAGGAGAGCTATATTTGTCACAGCTCATGGTACTAGTGAAGTTCTTTAATATATATTTCCCTTTCAATTGCATAATAGGTATAATAATACCTGTTAGGGATGTAAGCCATTATCACTAAGAAAATAAATAATCTTTTACAGAATGACAATAGAAATATGATATCCTGCATTTATTTGTATGGAATTAATCTCAAATCATGTTATAAAAACGCATCTTCATTTGATGCCCCTAAATGTATTTTTATTTCAATTTTATTTCATTTCAAACAATATAATTTACATTTTTCATTTTCAATTTTTAATCGAAAGTTGTATGGGAAATTCCTTTCAAGCTTTGAATCCCAAGTACCCTCAAAGTGGTTCTTTCTGTACTATTAGTTTGGACAATATGTTCATTAGTGGCCAAAGCTTTACCATCTGTACACCAATGAACAATATTTATATAAAACTATATTTCCTTTGACAAAGTATTCACCAGTGATAATTAACAAAAAATAAATACAAAAATTACTTTTATTTGTGTTCTAAAAATAAATAAATTACACCATTTCCAAATTGAATTTGCTATAAACACATAAAATGTGGTTAACACTTGTAATTGGTCAACCAAATGAGATCTTGCAGCCAATTGTAAGTTAGACAAATGCATACACATCAAACTCTACTGAGATACTCTTCCTAATACAATTC